>CAAAJI010000278.1:28538-49368 GCA_900642245.1 Fragilaria radians
CATAGATAAACTAAAAATTCTTTGTCAGTAAATATTTTCTGTGTCTGTTTCGACTTCGTGGTAATCTTATGAACGTACGCATTTGTTGTCGTCGTTGTAAAAGGAATACAAAAATTAGTGTATCCACGGGGTTATTTAGAGTTCAGATATTCTTCAACGGAAACTTTCATAAGTGTGCTCTCAAGTCTAAAACTATGAAATGGTCGATACACTTGCTTTGCATTAAAATTCAACACAAAAGAAATCATTTCATGATGATTTTTCCTATGAAGGCTTCAGGAAATTGTACTAGTTAGCATTCTGCTTTTACTGTAAAAAAAAGGATTTTCGAGTTTGCATGAGTTGATGCAATTTGCGTTATTTGTGTCCAACATATCCTTAGTGATCTACCTATCTGTGGTAGTGCTTGGGAAAAGCCTGCTGAGCTTAATGGAGTTGCGTAATTAAAGTTGCTTCCTCATGTTTTGATTGATACAGCAGGTGCTCCTAATAATTCATGGTTTCTTGTATAGGACAATTAAGCACATGTTCATAATGATATTTCAAACGTAAAACATTAGCACAGGTATCAGTACGCTGGACATTTCCCACCTTCTCATACTTAATTGGTTTGAATCTGTTTTGCTTATAGATCCAGTCTCCTTTTTTCCAGGAATAACAGAAAGAATTGGATATAGTAGTATTTTGACCGGCAACTACTGTACATGAAATCATTGAAGCTAGCACAAATTAGAAAGTTTTAGTGGCCGCATGATGTCCTCCCTTATAAACCTTTCTTTTGTTGCCTTGAAGGGAGGATTATTCAGCAAGCATTGCCTAACCACAATGGACTCATTGATAGATTATTTGACTTTTTGACTAGTACAATTGACCGGATAATCAGCATTGATTGGATCATCACTAATGATTGGTAATTAACATAGATGGATTGTTTTGATTGATTAATTTCGCGGTTTGATTTCAGTGATATCATTATCCATATAGATGGTTCACAGAGATTTTTTACAATTATTAATATTCATGGATTATCTACCATAATTTTTCTGCGGACTCCCATCAATGAGTATGATTCCTGCCTTTTATCATTGAGTATGATTATTGTCTGTCACCATTGTGCTTCAACTCACTCTCACCTCTGATAAGAATGGTCTAGAAACCCTGAAAGAAATAGGAAAAGTTTGGAACTCCATCAACATATTTTAATCTTGAATCACCTGGGGCAAGATTAAGGAAAGTGTTACGCGTTTCTTCGTGGACAGATTACTTAGGATGTGAATTGGATTGTAAATGCAGTGTAAATATTCAGTATACTACAGTGCTTTTTTTATTAGGAGAGGGTTACGTTGAGCAGATGCTTCTTGCATGTGTACGAACATTAGACAGTTGGCTTTGACGTCACCTACCCGTGGATCTTAAGACTTCAATAAAGACGAGCTCCGACATGAATTTCCAAGCCAGCTGAAGCCACAACGAGAAAAATTTAGTTGATCGTGGTGGAAGACTAAGGGCTTTGAGCTTCATTAGTGTCGACAAAATCGCAATCACTTCTACTTTATTTATCTTCTCTCTATTTCGTTGAAGACATTGAGCAAACGCTACATCGATTCTTGAGCTTTCACGTGAATGTTATAAGTTAGGTCTTTTTGCGTGTTCCTGATATGTCCAACCGTAAGTGTCGATATGTAAATATTGGGTAAATACCTTCCAAACGTTGATTCCCTAATTTCATACATCTCAGCATTAAATCATGGAGTTCAACAGCCAATTTTTGCTTCGGCAACTCATCAAGGTCACGTAAGTTGAGATTAGAGAACTAAGCTTCCCTCTCCCTTTTTCTTCTAAATCAACCTTTCTATAAAGATGCTCGGTGAGGACATTGATCTGAATGAAATATTTGCCGATTACTTCATCAACGAATTCGAAGATCCCCTCAATGCATATACCAATTCTATGGCGAATTACAACGGTGCTGCGGCAGCAGTAGCTCTAGCGCAGAAACAACAACAAATAGATATTAAAATGGAAATGAACAATGCATTTAGCCAACAAAACTATTCCATTTTACCCACAGGAGGTATAAAGACGTCTTTCCATTCAGCTGCTAATGCCCAGCAACAGCACAATCAAAACGACGAGTCAAGTTCAAGTTTAGCCCATGTTCCTAAAAAGATGAAAGCAGAGGAGCAGCAATTTAGTGGATCTGGAGTTGTCACTGCATTCCATCAAACTGCAATACCGCAACAAGGTGACCAAATAATTGGGAGAGGAACTATTTCTGGAAGGCTAGGCATTTCCTTGGCTGGAAACACTCTTGGAGTTACGATGCAGCAGCAGCAACAACAACAAAATCTGTCACAGACTCAGAACTGCACTTATTCCACCCAAGTAACATCCACTCCTCAGCAGCTACCCCATGCTGGAGGTATCCCTCTCCCTGTCGGAGTGGGCATTCGGTTGGGTGGAATCGGCGGGGTTGCACCCTCGACGGCACAGGCTGCCCCCCGAGGTGCTCACTATACTATGTGGAGTGGTGTTGCATCCAATTCAACTGGAGCTGGGGCAATGTCGGAGCACGCCATCGCCGAACGCCGACAACGCAATCGTGAACATGCCAAACGTAGTCGTGTGCGAAAGAAGTTCATGCTGGAGTCCATGCAGGAGCAAGTACGGGCGCTTCAAAAGGAAAATCTTGAGCTTCGGATGTTAATTCAAGAAAAGATTCCAACTCATGCTCAGACGATAATATCTGAATGTTGCAGCAAGAACTCATTGTTTTCAGATCTTACGAATTTGGAAGGGGATGAAGGCGAAACCCTGAAACCCACGTCGCTAGAAAGAGCAGATTTGACACTTATCGAGAGCTTAACGTCAGGACAGCAAAATTTTGTTTTGTCAGATCCAAGACTTCCCGACAACCCTATTGTGTATGCTAGTCCAGGATTTTACGTCCTTACAGGATACACACAAGCGCAAGTTTTAGGACGTAATTGCCGATTTCTTCAGGGACCAGGGACTGATCCTCGTTCGGTAGACATTATTCGAAAAGCAGTTGCAAGCGGCTCTGATGCGACGACTTGTATTCTGAACTATAAGGCGGATGGTACTCCTTTTTGGAATCAATTTTTCGTCGCTGCTCTTCGGGATGCTGACAACTGCATTGTCAATTATGTAAGTGGCTTAATGATCATGTCTAATCATTTGATTTTCTGTTTATTGACTGAATAATATCGTTCAGGTTGGTGTACAGTGCGAGGTAGAATCTGAGACTTTAACATCGAATTTGGAAGATAAGGTGAACTCAGTCCTCCCACTGAACTCAAAGGATGGAGATGACGATGACGACGATGATGATGCAAGTCATTAAACCTTTGGTATGGTGACCAAAGAGACTTTAGCCTATGTTAAAACTTATTATTGAGGCCCATCGATTACGTCAAATTTTCAAACGGTACTACAGTTTCACACATCGACTACAGCATTAACTTAGACTGTGTACTTTTATCATAGGTTGGAATATATAGACTTAATAACGTAAAACGATGAATAAACCAGGGATGTTTAACGGCAATAGTGCGTTCCATTTCGTTTTTTGCCAGTATTCATCCACTTAATAAGGTGCGCACTCTTTCGCTGATCACCTTCACCACTTGCATGAGTTCTGCTCCAATTAACCTGCCCTTCACGTCCCATTTGCTTAGTCAACTTGAGAGCGGCCTCATCTTTCAAACCGATTTGAGACGGATCCCGTGGTCGAGAACGACTTCGAGAAAGACTGGAGGCATTCTTCCTCTCCTCAGCTCTTACTTTCTTAGCTTTCTTGCTCAAACCCGAATCTTCCATTTCCTCATCTGGTGAAGGCTCTCGAAGGCGACTAAGCGATCTTTCACGCTTGCGCCCCCTTTCCATGGTACGTCCTCGCTCCAACATCTTGGAAACATCGACACCATAGGAATCCATTTTCTTCTTGATTTCTTCTGCATCTAGAGGACTTGGGGTATGCTTATCTTTCACTCTGTTCCGGAACTCTCTAGGTAACACAGACTTGTTAGATGTATTTTTCATTCTAGAATCCTTCCGAATGATAACCTTTCGTTCACGAATGGCCATGACCGCAGCTTCCTCTTCGGAATCAAGATCCGACTCCAATTCTTGCTCCATGGCAGCGGCATCCAACTCAGCGACAAGTTGGTCTTCCTCTTGTTCAAGGGCCAACAATTTAGCTTCAATATCGGGATCGATGTAGTCAGAAATATTCTTTCCATTGAGGATTTCTGGGAGTGCATCAAACCTCCAGTCGTCTTCTTTAAGATCATACTGCTCACGGTAATCGGGGGCCCAGACTCCAGGACCTCCATTTTCCCACATGAGATCTCTGGCTGTTTTCCTCATGTTCATGTCAGTATCAGTATCAACGTCTTTGGTTGTTGGCGCATACCCAAGCGTGGATGTTCTTTGCTTCTCATGACCAGGACGCTCCTCGACATCCTTTACAGATTCTGGAATACAGACATCCCGTTCCACATTATCTCTGGGTTGAGGCATGAAAACTTGTAAACGATTCATAATGCCGTCTACCTTATTACTTGAGACACGGGCGTCAACTCTTGACGCAAGCAATTTATCGCATGCAACATTTTTAACTTCGGAGACACCATGTTCTGATATGTTTGACATAGTCAAAAGAGTGCTGTTCGTCGACTCAGCTAAGTCATTTACCAAATCCTTTTTATTCTGATCTAACGTTTCCCAAGGTTGTATGTCTATTTTATTGACGACAATGATCAGCTGCTTGTTTGCAAAGAGAGGCTGGATGCTTCGAAATAGAGAACACTGCTGCTCTATGGTGTACCCACATTGTTCCGAGATATCCACAAAGTACAACACACTGCATGTCAAGTGGGCTAATGCTGTAATGGCTTGCATTTCAATCGTGTTTCGTTCCTCCAAGGGATGATCCAAAATCCCAGGAGTATCAATTACCTGCCAACGCAAGTATCTATGGTCACAGTGTCCTACAAACAGTGACTTCGTGGTGAATGCGTAAGGCTGCACATCCACATTGGCCCTTGTAATTTTATTCATGAAACTAGATTTTCCGACGTTTGGCAATCCACACATAAGCAGAGTGCGAGTGTTTGGATCTAAGGCCGGAAGTCGTGACATATGCTTGCGAACTTCTTCCAGATAAGCTAATGACGCTTTTTGACGTTTCAATACGGTGCACATCCGACCTAATGCAGCACGCTTGAGGCATTTGCATCGATACAACGAATCACCGTACTTGACCATTCGAATCATATCTCTGGAGATTGCATCTACCAAGGATCGAGCCGTGTTAATCTGACCTAAGGCCAATTTGTAATGGTCACGATCGTAAAGAGTATTGCACAAATCTGCATAGAAAGGATGAATGTCATTTAGGCGTGGGAAATCTGTTAAAAGCTGAGAAAGTCTTTCAGAAATCGTTTGCTGCGTGAATTTAATCTTGCGCATACTGATTTGTAAAAATTAAAGCTTTTGTAAGAAATAAAGTCATAAACAATTCTGTTATCCGAAAACGATGAACTCACTAGAAAGATCGAATGCGATTAATCTTGTATCCAGGATGAACAACTGTAGGCGTTTTTCGCTGTGTTCTCATCAATACGATGTCAATAAGCTCCGTTGCCGAGGGCACGGGGTGCATCTTCTTGAAGTTGTAGACTGGCATGGCGACGTAAAATTCGATTGACTATTAAGCAATAATTTCACAATGAGATGATCTGATCAAGAAAGGACGAAGTTGGTTTTTCTACTGTGCAAGAACAGGTTTGTCAAAAAATAAAACTTGGTGGTTAGTAGGTAGTATGGCATGTCCGCTGCCCGTAACGCCAACAAACATGATTAACCTTAAGCACTTCTTAATTCTCTGTCAAAACTCACCTCTCTGATGTCGCATAACTTACATTGCCAAACTACATGACAATCGTTGTATGTATAAGCCTCTGCAATTTCCTACGTCGCCTAGCAGATGCATAGATGAAGATGAGATGATTTTCGATCAATCTAAGTATCCCAAGTGCTTTTGTCATCCTTTCTCTCCTTCCTTTCTGCACAGTGATTGCTGTTGTTTTTGCACAATATTCCCCCCTCTCCAAATCAATCACGTCCCTTGATATCTTGATGGATATTCCAAAAGTTGAGTGCGCCACAAGTCCCGCCATGTGCTTGAAATTTGCCAATTAAGGTGGAGGGTAAGGAATTAGGCCAATCAAGCATGTTGATGTCTGTATCTCCTACAGAATTCAATCACATGGAAATAAGTCCAAGCCTTCAACAAGTCACAACTCTCGATTAAATGGAATAGTTCAAAGTGGCTTTAGAAATTTTAGATTCCCATTTAGACTGAGTAGGTAGACACATAACCCACAGTCGTTATCCCTAGCTACTACAGGAGCATCACACTTTCTACAAAGCTAACGTATAGTTAGTTGCAGATATTCAATTCATCATCATGAAGAACAGTAATAATGAAATGATGGCTGATAAAAGACACGTAAAAATTTGAATTCATTATTCTTCAAGCTTGTAACATTGCATCGAAGGAGCAAGAACATCAAATCTCTACAGAATGACAAACGTTTCCAGAATTCGAGGAAATCTATGCTGGAAATGTTCGGATTCAATCTAGTTTGAGAGTATTATATTTTGAAAAAAAAAACGGGATTTTGATCAGATTTAAAGGAATGCCTGACTGCAAGACAATGCCTTGTTTAACAGAATTCTTGCCTCATAGGATACACCGGGCAAAGGAATACTAATTTGATGAAGGTTAACAAAAACGGAATTGAAGATATCCGAAATTAGTAAAATACGTCAGCGTAACATCAGTGAAGCTACTGTATCTAAATGTCAAGGAATAATAATACGATAAATATTCATCAAATATATATTAGCAAAGTCATTATTAATCTTCTGCGAAATTACAGTGATCCATGTTCAGAATAAGGTATTTAGGATCACCTCTTACCTTACATTGTTCTCAGATAATCTGTGTGCTTGGAGTAAATTGGAAAGTCATCACTTTTCCTTTCTTCTCTGGCTATAGCGAGATTAACAATTTGATTTAAGGAGCAACCAGATTTGTGGCTCCTTACCAATTAAGATTTAAAGAAGAGGCAAAATAGTGCATCCACAATTGTGCTTTTGTCTGCTCCACTTGTTTTTTACTTGATTTCTTATTCTTCCATAATCTTTATCTAATAAATATATTTGATGTAATCACCGTGAGAGTTCCTTAGCTTCGTATGGATGTCTATTTAATTTTCAAGGAGGGGCTATTGGTGATTCTTTTTTTCTTGATTACTGAAAAAGTAGTGTAGCACAATACAATTATCTTTTAATACAACGATGAAACACCTCTGTCCTGATATCCATTATTTAGTCCGAAGGGTTGGTTCAACATATTTTTCTAGCTCCAGATACTAATTAGATGGACCTCATATAGTAAATATAACATCAATTAAGGATGGTATCCACACGCACGTAAATCTGAATGACAACTACAGGAGACACAAATATGGATGTTTTCTATAATGCTTTTCCTTCATCCTTTGTATCAAGAACTCTTTATATTTGACTCTAAACGCTATCATGATTACCCAGATGATCTCGATCTTGGAATACGTTAGTCCCTTGAAGTGTTCCTGCAGTACACACCAATGTAGGAGATCAAATGAATTATCAGTTATATCCTTTTATCTTAAATACGGTTTTTTCATCCCTACATACCAATGAATGTGGACGGAAACATTTTTCTAGAGACATATTTCATCCTGAATGCACTCCTTTGTTAACATCTTTACATCGAAATTTGAAGGATATGTGTTTGAAACAAAGATATTACTTTATAATTTAAAGGATTTGCAATAATTAGGAGCAGGAATGTCAGTGCTGTAAGAGACTTACTTTGCATCTGTATCAGGGGATTCCCATGCTTCTATGGCATCCACAAATCATTTTCTAGAAAATTTAATCAACGCATGAACTCAAATAGTTTCTGATACCAAGAATATCCACGAATGATTAACTGTACATTAAATTGTTAAGACCATAGACAATCAAGATGCCAACTTAGAAGATAAATAAATCATAAACAAACATGATGCTGATTTTGAAATCAAATATTGTTCTCAATTGCTGATAATATTTGAAATCCCTCTTAACCAGCATGGAAGTGAGCCAAGATGTTAGTTTATTTGCATTTTCAAGTAGCATCAAAGAAAGGAAAATCGTTGAAATCCAAACTCAATCCTCTTTAAATTGTTGCAACTCAGATCAGATGACTAGGATCTTCAGGATTGCAATTCTAAAGCAACAACAATTGCTTTACAAGTGATATCTCAATATATGAACAGATGAGTCTGAGATATGTGTTTCCAATGTATATAGTCACTACTTTTCCTGTTGCAGTACTCATATCATATCGAGCACGATCATTTCAGCGTCACTTGCCATTACCCCAAATAAATGAGTTGTGTGACTGTTAGAACCAAATATATCTCCACGAAGAAGAGACCTTTCAACAAAAAAAAGCTGCCGCATCAATATTAATGCTTTATCATGACTCACATCCAAGAGGGAGTCTAATTTTTCTTGAATTCTGGGCAGGAATGAAATTCGACTCTTGTTTCGCCTTACCCTTTTGGTACCCTTCGGCATTAAATTCCCACCAACTCCATCCTGGATCTTTCTTACTGCTGATCCATTGTTGGTGATTGGGCAATGAAGACGCGTTTCCTGTGAAAGTTGGCTTGCGGCAAACGCAGCATCTCCGAGTGATCTGTATGATACTTTTCGCTTTAAAATTGGCTCTCCTTGAGGCGGAGACATGGCAGGATCACTTTGAAGGACAACAACATCCATATTCGATTCAGTCGAAAGAGAAACCGCCCTTAATTCCATCGGATCATGTGATACATTCGGTAAGCTAAATGCTGCTCGGGAACGACTTTCGTGTCTTGGAGGTAAGTCTCCACCAATTTCCTTGACGACAGGAGTGAAAAAATGCTGATGAAGACGCCACAGCTCACCGGTGTCAAAAGATTTCTTAGACAACTCATTGATTTGGTGAATATTCTGATAAAGCCAGTCGACGATTTGCTTTTTTCGAGCAGGATCTGGCACGCTTGGTGTCGCAGGTTCCCCTGGAGAGGCAACAAATGACTTTGCTGGACCTCTGGGAAGTCCTTCGTTATTGAATACATCACCACTTGTAAATTGGTTTTCAGTTGAGGTAACTCGAAAAGAGTCAACCGAATTTAAATCATATAATTGTGGCTCTCCATCTGACGCTCCTGAAACAGTAGCTTCAAGCATTACAGCATCTTCAGTAACTGGAGAATCCACAGCAAAATGTAGGTTATTTGGCCTTGTGAAGACATTTTCTCCATAATCACCTAGTGATATAAATGCGCGTTTAGCCACTTCTACAACTGTTGACGCATCCAACGGACCAATCAATTTTCCATCTGTGCCATCTGGTAGAAAGTTTAAAGGATCTATTTCTCGATCCTCTATGCATTGACTATGGCTAGCTTGCTCCCACATAAGATGCATGAAATTTAGTAATTGTTCATTAGTCCAATGTTCCAAGGCCTGTGGAAGCCCGATTGAGGTAATTATCGCTTTTAATATTGACACATGGAGGATGAGGAAAAGTTAAACTCAATGAATGCCCTTCATATTCTATTCCACTTACGTCCTATTTGAAACCCAGTCAATTTCCTTAAACGAATACCACTGTTTGATACAACACCAGCAATAATATGCCTCTGTCCATCACGTTCAATCATGCAATGATCCAAAAAGACCGATGTCAAAGATCGATTATAGGCCAAGGCATATGCAACTGCCTTTGCAGCGCTGATATCAATAGAGTTACCCGATATGGAAAGCGAGAGCAAATGCTGGGCTTCCGCCACAACTTTCATCAAGGTTCTCATCCCTGAGGATGGAATAGAATTAAAGCCTATATCAAGAACTTGTAAAGTTTTGATATGTGGTAAAATGTTAGCGAGTTGATGGCCTCCTCTTTCTCCGATATGATTATTGTCCAATTGTAGTTCTCGTAATGTTCGTGATCCCCAAAGCGCATTGATGAGCTGATCTAAGCCTTGACATGTGATAGAATTGAACGACAGCTGCAACGCCTCTAAGGGGAGCCTATGACGATTTTCTTTAATATTCTCTGCTAGTACTGCTATGTCATCATCATTCACATTACAATTCGCCAGAGATATTACTCTAAGGCAGGACGAATGTCTTAAAAGCCTTGCTACAGAATGACAACCAATAGAACCTCTGAATGTGCCACCAAGGAAGAGTTCCGAAATTCCATCGTGATCAATTATTGAAGATACGATTGCGGATATCCCCTCAACCCCCAAAGAATTCCCAGTCAGATGCAGCTTTCTTAAATTGCTGTAGCGAATGGCATCGGCTAATGAGACTGCACCCTGGTGCGTGATTAAATTTCCTGCAAGATACAAGGTTTCTAAGGAGGATGAGTTTGATCGCGAATTCTTCGACTGCCTTATGATTGCATCAGCTAATGCTGCACATCCTACGTCACCAATCTGATTGAATCCTAAATCAAGGGAAGTTAGAACCTGATGCACGGATACACCGTTCGAAAGTATCGAAACACCTTCATCTCCTAATTGATTGTAGCCTAATTTCAGTGACGACAATTTAGCATTTTGCAGCAATGCCAATTTGACAAGCTTAGCGTCTGATGATCTCAAACCACGTTGAGACAAATCGATCTAAATATCAGAAGGATCATGTATTCAGGAATGCCATTTTGTTAACAATAAAACAAAGGAAATATCAAACTAGATTGCATGGAATCTTACCTTAACGAGCGATCGTCTCATAAGCGCCTCATACAAGCGCTTCAAAACTGTTTCTCTAGTAGGCCTTGAATTCTGAATTGAATTGGAAATATTGCTGCAATAAAGCGATTGACTTAAATGAACAGTATCGTCATTGGACAGGGGATAATCAATCATGTGGAAATTATCAGATGGATCTTCGTTGCCAACGAAATGGAACCTATCGCTTTTACCATTATTCTTCATGTCCATCAGATTGTTACTTGTTGTATCATAACCGCTGTTCATCGCAGCCAATATTGGAATTTCTTCAATTGCACTATCCATGTACGAAGTCACCATTGACTTCAACAATGACCTTTCTTAGATTGTAAAATGTTTAATGAACTACGATAATAGAGACCTTATAATTTGCATGTCCTAGAGCTGGCGCGCAACAACTTTTCAATTCTAAATCGTTGGGATTACAGGACTAGTGTTATTTCGCCTTCTTCGATAGAAAGCCGAACGCTATGAATCCGTGGCCAAATGCCGGCATCCAATCAAGATGCAATTTCAAACTGTTAGACCGGGAAAAAACGATACACGTGGAAGCAAAATATGTTAAAGAACGAGAGATTCCAAACAGTTGTATGTGCAATGTAAAATGGGGAAGTAAGAAATTGAACTTTGGCTGTCAGAATTGCCCTTAAGGGCAATATTCCTTCGAAAGCAAACTAGCCTTAGCCTTTTTGATGAAGCACTGCTAATCTAGCAGGTAAGTATTAATACGATCGAAGATTTAATGCACGTTTCGGAAATGAATCATCAAAATAATTATATTTTATTTTCAGGTTAAGAAATATGTTTGTATTCAACTAAAAGGTCTCAAAAGAATCTAAATTTTATGTATACAACTGTCATCAATATCAGAGTTACTATTTTTGACTACAATTTTTCATTTTGCAAACAAAGGATGAAAAGGAAACAAACAACAAGGAAGAGAAATATACAAATTAAGACTTATTGAAGGCTTGAGTTTGATGGTGTACCCTGAGCAGTCTTCAAAAATGAAATTGAGTATGAGATCTGCCCTCAGGATTTAACACTTCATCCTATGACTTTATTTCTATGTATAAGGTTATTTCATGGGCCAAATAAGAGTGAATGCAAAGGAGGAATACTTGTTTCCAAATCAAGTGGTAGAGTTACTAACAATATAGATTTGATGTGAATTACTTGATCGGATTTTGATGTCACTAATGTTTTGATTCAAATGCGCAATTTAATTTCAGAAACCCCTCACCCCTAACCCATGATGGTGTCTTTCCATTGTGCCTTTCCAACTCAATAGCAGGAAGATGCCTCTAACTGATGCCTATAAAAAGGAATCATTCGTGGAAAGATAAAATGGTTCTAAAATAGAATTAAGCTATAAAATATTATTTTGTGAAAATTGTGAGACTAATAAATTACTTTCCTAGAGCAAACTAATCTTTTCTTGGCGATCTTTCTATCGCTTTAATTACCGTGCCAAGACATCTTTCCAACCGTTAAGATGTGCCAAAGATATTCTAATATATACCTTTAGTTCTCAAACATGGCAAAGACTTAATATCCAATGTTCTTCAATAACGAATCCTTGCAAGGATCAACCGAAAAAATGGCGATGAAAGATAAATCTAACGGTGAACTAGATGTATAGCATCAGTTGATAAAAATATCTATCAAAATCAGGACTTGAACCCAAGGTGACTTTCATCAAGAAAATTACTTAACCAGTTCACTTGCTACGGTTAAAGTTAAAGTATATAAATAGTCATAATATCTTACTAATTCATACTTTTGTTGAAAATTTGAGATTAAAGTGACTTATAGGAGAAGATCAGGTACTGAGAAGACAATTAACGATATGTCTTCTCTCCTTGACATTGTGCATACTAAGCTTGTTGGGCTAACTTGCTTTGCTAGGAAAGCTTGATACTTGCAAATAAGAAGCCTCTGGTATTCATCAGTTTAACTTGATCTTGTAAGCCCTTTTGTCATCTCTCATACTTGTTTTTTACTCGTTTACTACAGAAAGTATGATTGCGGAATCAAGGTGATTTTGACGATCACTTTGCCGCTTCTTTTTGGGGATTTCTTCTATTCACTTTTCGACTTAACATATTGGAAGCCTCAAATCTTGTTCAACGCCCATGCAACATTGATTTTTCACCCTTTTTCTCTTCGAGACCGATGGTACTTTTTCGATGGGCTAATAAGCAATACTCACTCATTCCTTTCCTTACGTAGAGTCTATTACACCACGCTATGATAAAAGTCTCGAAGGCGTATCAAATTCTATCACTTCACCTACATTTCAATTCTCAACAAGGCAATCCTTTTTGTGTAGCTAATATCCCCAAATCTATGCAAAATTCCTTATTCACTGCATCAGAAACAGTAGATGGATGCAAATAAAGTGGCTATGGATTAAAGACTGAGTGGTTATTTGTTTTGATGAATTAACCTGGAAAACGAAAAATACCATAACGAACAGCATGACACTTCCGCAATCAACATTTAAACCCTTTTGGAAGGCCTAAATTTTAGTGAGCATTGAATCTTGCACGTTCAATATTCGTCTACAGTTATAAAACGTGATTGCCCGTGCAAAAGTCTCTGAAGCGTGCGTCCACAAAATTCTGGGGCAGTATGTAGGATTTGAGATAAAAACAACAATTAGTTTTGGCAATAGAGGTATTTTGTATAGACAAAGTCAATCAAATTACAGAGATAACAGCACCGGTGATAATGCAATCAACGGATGGGGATCCGCTAGCCTCATTCGATTGGACAGAATCTTCAGATTCCCCTTATGATGTCGGTGCACCAGAAAATGATCAAAAGGTTGGCTCAGATTATGATGTCGACCAACCTCGTTATGATGATAAAGTCGCTACAGTTCCCCGTTCTCGATATATTTATTTAACCCCCAAGACATCTGAGCAGCAAGGACTAGAGAACGTGGAAGGGAATCCTGACGAAAAACACATTCCTTGTAATTTCCCCAATTCTTCCTCATCCTCTCGGGACAAAAAGCGAGAGTGGAATGATGTACACAGTGATGTACCAAACACTAGACGCAAGAAAAAGGCCAAGAGTCTTCCCAAACGCCCACTAAGTGCCTATAACTTTTACTTTCAACAAATAAGGTCGGAACTCATTGCCAAATCAGGAGAGAAAACAGGTTTTCATGAGCTCGGGAAATACGTCGGGCAAAAGTGGAAATCACTCTCAGAATCCGAGCTTCAAGATTATAAGTTACTGGCAAACCAGGACCTAGAACGATATCGAAAAGAAATGGATCAACACAAGAAAATGGAACAAATTCAAATCAAGTCTTCATTCATAGCATCTCACAATGATCATGAGTATGGTGTCGATGACGACGACAATGATGACGACGATCTTTTAAAGCATTCTTCATTTCCACGGCCGCCCTCAATACCTCCTCTAACTATCAAGTCAGGACCTTCCTTTTCGGGAAATCAAGGTGGCCTGAATTCGCCTGCTCATAATATGTCGCCAGGATTCACTGGACAAAGAGAAAGTGGGATGATGATGGACTCCATGACGAACATACTTCCTCCTAGTGGCATGCGCTTACCTCCAGGCTCTCAAGTCTACATTAGAGATAGTCACGGTGATTACCAACCGTATACTATCCAGTATACTCTTGTAACTATGCCTCGTGAAGAAGCGGAACAATATTGGTCCGCTTGAAAAACTATCTTTCGCCATTAATCCCTTTACCCCCACTTTAATTTATCAAGGAGAAAATTTTCAACAAAAATTGTCCATTTAAGCTACCCATACGTGGCAAGAAAAATACTCAAGAAGAGACACCTGGAATACTAATGCGCAATCTCATGAAAACTTGTAAAACTTAATTAGTGTAAAATCAGTAAGGAGCATTTTACGCTATCATGTTCAACAAAGGCCAAGGAAGGGAATATAGCAAAATATTAGAGACTTTCTCCTTTGATTTACTCAGGAAATGAGGTCAAAAGTCCAAGAGCGACAATTCACAAGCGAATTTGTGCGTTAAGATGTAAGGAGGGAAAATGGTCCTTTCGAGTGAGGAAAGCTTTATAAACACTGGCGTAGATAACTGATCAAAAAAGATAAGAAAAAAACTAATATACAATCACGATAGAAAGCACATTGAGAGAAAGTCATGGATCCGGAAATTTTCAGAAAAGATGGGAAGAATCAATCTAGTTCACCTTGCTCAAGCCAAGGGATAAATGTCCTCAAAACCACCATGTAGTGACAAATAATATCCAAGTGTGATATAAATATAGTTGAAAAAATAGAAGGAAATATGTAACATTTGTTTTAACTCTAAAGACAGTTAAAATAGAAGTCATTCTGATAGATATTATTCCTTCACAACAAGAGAAGAAAGTATGTATAATATGGATGGAGATTAAAGTTACTTTGCCCTCAGGGATACAAATGGATCATGATGCATTGTTGACAGAAAAAGGATTTTTATTCCAGATTTTAAACTTATTGAGGATTTGGAATTCAGTAAGATAAAACAAATACTGCTTGTCTAAAGGTGGAATTAACTTGGCGGTTGAAAAAAGTCATTCCTTAGAGAGCTTGCAGAAGGTAAAATTATTCAAAAACAAATTTAAAACTATGATATAAATGTATGTCGCTAATTGGAAATACAATTTTGAGCATCCAGTAACGGAAAGTAAGGAACAAAACTGAAAAAATAAGTGCTTTGCATCCCAGACAATATGATAATCAACTAAAGAATTTTTACGGAACAGAAAAACAGTCAATTGGTAAATTCCTTTGGAAAAGTCCTTATCTGCAGGCTCGCTAAGGGATGTCCATAGTTCAATGTCACAGCAGGAGAATAGACATTTAGTAAATAGACAGTCATCCTTGAATTTTTGAAACTTGCCGGATCCATGACACACTCTAACTTGAACTACTCTGTCCTTTCCGTCTCAAGTGAATCAACCTTCTCCGCTTCCTTGAGTTTGAGTACAAATGGATTGAGGGATTTTCAGAGACATCGAGTCGGAATCTAATGGCATTAAAGTAGCTCAACACATAGAGTGGCCGCAATGCTCTAAGGCAAAATAAAATATTGTTCTAACTGATATGTAACAAGGTCAAATAATACAGATCGTAATAAACTTTAACTCAAAAATGTTACATTTGATTTGGAATGAATTATACAATGTCATATATAAAAAGAGCCTACTGTATTCTACTGAATTCTGCCTAAGAAATATTATTTGCAATCCTACCGACTTTTCAAAAGGAATAAAATATACAATCCGATATTAATTATGTATTTTAATAATATTATTTTCTAGGTTTACTTTCACCAGTAGCAAAGGCCGTCTCCAACACGTGTTCCATGTCATCTTCTATTGGTATTCATTGCCCATAAAGTTGGATAACCCATAGCTTATATCACATTTTGTGTGTGTACCAAGTTATCTGGGTCCAAAAGGAAAAATTACTGGTATTCGCCATACACCACGGCAGAGAACTTCCACGTGTCATTAGACATGATTCGTTTTCCAGCTCGTATAAATACAACAAGCAACTACAACCATGGATTACGAAGGTCAACGGCTATCAGAATTGTTGTTCCAATGGATCATTTGTGGCTTTGGAGCTGTTGGATGGGTAATTGGATATATTCACCAAGATTTTCATCTTACATTTTATGTTTGGTTAGTCGGTGTAACAATATCGGTCATTGTACGTTTTTGTCTTTATTTTTGTGCGTTTGTTTGTTTGTGTTTCCCCACTAACCCTCCTTCCATTATGAATTACAATTCGTCATAGCTTTGTGTTCCTGATTGGCCCATGTACAACCGACACCCCGTGAAGTGGTTGGATTCTGTTCCAAAGCGAAGAAAAGTACAGTAAGGTTGGAGAAACTGTGGAAGAGAAAACGAGGATTTGGTTTTACAATTGTGGGCCTTCCATGGAATAAAACTCTGTGTTATGGCTTGCTATTACGTTTTCTAAATCATGAAGAATAGCACGATAAGTCAAATTTATTTTCACCATTGAATTAAGAACAAATACAACAAGAAACTTCTGATGTAAACGATAATCTTATACACATACTTTACTGTCTTTCATAAAGTGAAGATACTTGTAAAGATTATAGTTTGTTCATTCGATTGTTAGACTTGAGAGGTTAAAACGAATTTAGCGTTAGTCAAGTGAAGTATCAGGGAAGAAAGTAGTTACTTTTTCCCCTGAAAGTAAATCGTCACCAATTCGGAAATGCAATCTGCAGTATCCATATCCTCCAGATGATCGAAGATACTTCCCCTAGTACCATCTGGAAGTCCAACTTGAGGATCCAAGAACCACGACAAAATGGTCTCCTGTGGAATATTCGCCTGGAGTAAGGATGCACCGAATGGATCTGAAGCAATATCCAAATCAAGCCAATTATTTCTCTCTGCTAGACTTTCTAAAGGAGATGCACTACCATGTACTCCATTGTTTCCCGGTGTCGGTTCCGATGTGAGTCCTAATTCTGCATACCGTTCTAAAATGATTTGACGTAATGACCCATGGACAGCTTTGGCGGGATCTGTAGTCCTGTGGGAGATTAAAATGGATGAAAGATGTCAGGGGACCTATGACCTCGAAGCGGGAATAATTTTGGTAGTTCTTATGATGTATACGTACCCCAAAACTTGATGGCGAAAATCTTTCCAATGGATGTCTTTTTTATTCTTTGGATTCCATTCGACTACGTAACAATGAATCCCAGGCCCTGCCATAAACGTCGATCGCATAGAGGGATAAAAGCCATTCCATACATATAGAGGTGTGGATCGTTTATTTTCCTCTTCCTCTGCCAGAAAGTTGGAGGGTAATTGACCACAGTACTTTCCACCACCTAATTTGACAATCGTTTTCGATTGTGACCACCAATTCAATAATTGATCCGGTGTACATTTGAACCGTTCGCAGGCATCCTGTGCTGAAATAATCCGCTGTTCTTGGACAACTTGATCCCAGGATTCTCCAAATGCTTCCTGAAATCTATTGGTTGGAATATCGTTATCATTTCGCAAGGCCGTCGGTGTCTTTGTATTTGACATGGCACGGGAGGATATCGCAAAATAATGACGATCCAACTTTTCTTCTACCATGGTTGGATCTAGATCATGTTCTGATTGAATCACCATACCAAATGATTGTGTCAGAGTTTGTGCGACCAATTCACGGACGGCAGCTGTATTGGCATGTGGCTTCACAAAGACCAGGGCTACATTCTTTGATATGAATGATGGTGATGCGCAAAATGATGATGCCTTATTAGCGTCATCTAACGTACAATCACCGGGAGTTGGGAGGACAACGAGGAGGAGCAAAACATGAAGTGGGAGTAACCACCAATGAACCATCATTTGTATTTTTTCTACCGTCAATGGGGGGAAAAAATGTCAGATTAATTAAACGAAAGTGGTGAAAACTACAAGTTACTATCTCCAACCACAGTGGCCTACTTCACAAACACCAACACCACTTTTGCATTTGTTCAAGACTGGACATTATCATACTGCTCCTGCTAACTTCTTGATTTGCATTCTAATTAGGATATGTTTGATTTGAAAATTAGGGAGTTTCTGTTTTTGGATAGGAATCTTTAGCAACTTGGATACAATCTTTGTAGCATATCACTGACAATCCCAACTTTTTACTTAACACTTCAATCAAGCGACGTACGAAAAAAGCAGGTGCAGACTTTCTAGACGATACTGATTTTGAAGGTACTGGATTTATGTCTGCTATAGGAAGGGTATTGAGAGTATCCCTTACGTTCAATCCATGTTACTTTTTATATGTTAATATTATTCATCAGGGTCAGAGAATTTGAAGAATTCGACAAAGAGTGAGTTAGTGAGAAATAAACTTAAATTCGTGGTCATATCTCTTAGTTCAACATTTACAATTTTGTGAAAAATGACAAACCGATATACCAACTTACTTCCATAATTTTAACCAACCTTTCTCAACAATCAAACTTTCCTTCAAAGAAGAAATAGTTTTCATTTAAGTCAAATGTTTTCAAATGTGCGTAGAACTAGGTGGTATTACTCGTTCGACATTCTCGATTACAAAAATATCATTCGAAAATCGAGGTGTCAAAAGAACTTATCTGGGAGGAATAGTCATTCAAAGTATTATTTCGCCTTTCAACAATGACCAGGCACAATTCGAAAGAGGCTTTAAAGGTATTCGTATAATACGTCGACATCAGTTCGATTGTCATAAATAAAATCGATGTAACCCTCTCAAATGACTTATGTGGAAATGAATTTCATCCGAAGGAGGAAAGGGAACAAGACCAAAATGACTTTCAACTTAATTATATTTGTTATCACGCTCTAAAAAAATTTATCAAGTCACATTTACGCTAGTGTCCTTAACCCCACACTATACTTCAACTTTCGCCTAATGACCACCAAACGTGACTGAAGAAGTGAAAAATTCTTCTCATAAAAATTTGAGACTTTTGAAAACGTGAAGATTAAACAATGGAAACCTCTATTTTAAACAATCGAGCATCAATGAAGACCAAAATAGGAGAAAGATCTATCAAGACTGAAAAAGGTATAGACAGACCAAAGAGAGCGTTATCAGCATACAATTTCTTTTTCAAGGAAGAGAGAGAGAAAATTCTTCGCTTAACTTCTCCTCCATCGTCGAAACCTCGCCGTTCCCACGGGAAAATTGGGTTTGCTGATCTAGCTAGAACAGTTGCAGAAAAGTGGAAATCGCTAGATCAAGATACGATGCGACTTTACGAGATCAAGGCAGCTGAAGACAAATTTCGATATGAGAGGGAAATTGAGGCTTGCAACAGGGATAGGCTCACAAAGCTAAAATGTAAAAGTGAATCAAATCAAAAATTGCCCAAGGTTAACGCCGACAGTATCGGTTCCTTTAATAGCACTCACCCACAATTTTCGTTATTGCATACATCATCGTTTTATTCTCCAAGGGAAGTAACCGATTCAAGTTCATGTGAGGGCGATGACATATCTGCAATAGATGATCGTGATTACAGTTTTTGCTTCTTTGGTCCAAAAAGAACAGATGCGACCATTTCATACTCCATACAGGATTGTGAACCAGTGATGAATCAAGGATTTTGGACTTTCGATGTCTGGGCATCCAGTTTCGATGATGAATCTCTTAACCTGATTAGGTCTTTTATCAAATAATTTTTCACATTTCAATAAATGCCAATTAACTTAATATCATTTTTGTCTCATTTATATAAATTTTATAAAGACTATTGTAACTGTAACGCTATCCCGTGAAAATAATTGGATGTATATTCTTATATTACCATGTGCAGGTAATCGATTGAAGAAAGCAGCAGCATTCTGGTAAATGTATGCCAAATGACCCTGACTGCTTCCACAGTGCAGGAGTTTAAAATGCCACATCAGTGACTACAAGAACATTTGGAAAACCTTAGAATTGTCTCTCGCCTTTACAAGATGTGTTAGCAGTCAAGAATCATTTCGTTTTACGTAAATATTCATTTTCGACGTGCTCTTATTACTGGTATTATATGACGCTTGCAAGTCACCCTTGATGGCTAGCTATTCAGTCTTCTCCAAGAGATTCAACACGTCACATTTTAGCTCCATGATTGTAAAATCTTGTGATGGTGACTTTTAGTCGGCTTGACATGAATGCCAAAGGTATAATGCTTTTGATTAAATAAAGCACGGGATTGTCCCATTTTCGAACATCAACCAGTTTTGGACCGAAGATATCCTGCCAACCACTTAATATGGAATTCACCCTGAATGAAAGTAATCGGCTTCTTTATGGCGTCAACAATTTCAAGCCAGTCATTGAATATATCAGTCAAAGTGAGTGCAACAAGTGGGAGTCCTTTGGATGGA
>CAAAJI010000278.1:54847-70141 GCA_900642245.1 Fragilaria radians
CTTTCGATTATATTGAACCATTTTTTCAGGCATATGCCTGTGCCAGGTTATGTAAGTCAATTGGCATTTGCCATGATACTTGGATTTAAAAGCTTTTTCCAACATAGCCTGCTATCAATTGGTCTTCTGAACAATGAAACAAAGGCGCATAGGGCGTTGGCAACAGGGGTAAACCATTAAGTTTACTATGTCTTTAATCTTTGCTCCCATCACCCCATTCCGTGGCTTAGGATCCCTATGGTATAGCAGTAACCACATTTGAATTTTGTAGTCACCTCTCTGTGACTTTCATGCTTCCATCAAGAAATACCTGCGTTTCTGCATGTAAAAGAACTTCCTGTATGCATAGATACTGTGGAAAAAAGGGCAGAACTTGTATCTGCTCTTGATACCGCATAGACTTTCTCATCAGGTGCCTTCAATTTTCCATGATGTTGAACTTTCATAGACGCTTCTAAAATATGATTGATATCGACTCTATGGGCTATTATCCTCCACTCTCCTTATCTCCAATGATTTCTTACTTGAATTAAAATAGATGTCCAAATAGTCAAAGATATATTTCTTTGGTGATATTTTCTCCACTTTCATTGCAATACAGTATTGTAGTGGTCCTTAGTCTTTTGCTCGTTATACAGCTTATAGAAGTCAGACTCATTATCAGATACTTTCAATTGAGTCAATGCCCCTAGGACTGAGTCTTTTAAAACTCCTATTAGGTTATTTTGCATTTTTACTTGTGGTTAGTGCTTTTAATGCTTGTGGGAGCTCTACATGCAACATGTAACTAAAAAAGACTCTTCGTAGAAAAAATTCAAATTTATATCTGGTTCCATATTTTGCTGAGTTTCTTTGGAAGCTAATTTGCAGATCAATCGTCATCATCCATGTTTGAAATCATAGTCGTTAAAACTAAAGTAATTGCACATTAAATATTTGATGTGATTTAACTTTCAATCTTCAAGTGATCAATTCCAAGATAGGGTAACACCTCCAACAATGCTAATATTCCCAGGTAGATGCTTTCTTCCTGTTCAATGAACAAATCCAGCTTAATAATTTTAAGCTCATAAAAGTTATGTAATGCACTTCAGGTATCTAAAGACTATAGTTGGATAAACCAGCAAGATATTGTTTACTCCAGAGTATAACAGTCAATATAATTTCTCTCTCTATAGAATATTTTCACTTTGCATGAATGACATGTAATGACTGTCTACACGGTTTATGTATGGGTTCAATACCTTCTCTTGTAATCCAATATCCCAAGTGCTTTGTTTGGTCCTTAATGACTTTAGGGTTTGAGGCATTCTCTCTCCTGCCCGCAATAGCGAGTCTTGCCAACATCATTTTCAACTTGTTTGCTGAGTCGAATCCGCTTATCATCAACATCATAAGTCTTACAAGTATTCCACCAACTGCACAAGCTCAGCGTAATATTTTGAAGCATTTCAGAAATGTATTCATGAAAGTTAGATATTGTTGGAAATGCATACTGCATAATGCATGAGCGATATTCTATGCCATTATGATAATCCTTATCCAAGCCATCTTTTTGCGAGAAATGTGGTGTATAACCCTAAGTGATCATGGGCAACAACGGGTTACTCTAAAAAACGATACAGAACATACACCAGAATTCTGAGAATTATAAACTAGTCACAATTTCCGTTTTATCACAAAAAATCATGGGCTTTCGTACTATGTTCAGAGTATTTTTGATCTTGGCACCTTGCTTTCTGTTTCGCTTTTCTCAATGCCTGTCAAATTCCAAGCCTCTCTCGAACATGTCAAAAGGATTGTCGAAACCGATCAATTGTTTTAGCTATTGGAAAGAAACTAGTCAGACTCATGAGTCTTTGACTCAATCGCTCGCTATGACATGTATAATCCTTTCAATAGCAGCGCACCATTTGATTCCCCCTCCAACTTTCGCAACACATGTAACAAGGCAATATGTTGAGTGCGGAAAGTTGTCCGCTAATCGCAAGGCTTCGTCAGATTTTTTCAATCCTGGGTTGGGCGAATGGAAAGCAGCCAGAAATGGATTAAAGATTGTGTCGCAAAGATACAGAAATAGATCCAAAAACGCCCGAATAAGCGACAGGATGAGAATAGCAAGGAATACTTTTCTATGCGTGCTGTCGTCTCTTATTCTCCAACTTAATGAGGAGGGCGTATTGTCAAAATTGGAATGTGAGAATAATAACAACTTTTTATGTTATGATGATCGAGAGTCGAAACTCAGTGGCAAATAGCCCATTCCACTCAACATAATTCAACGCGGCGAATGGATCCCATGAGTATAGCAGAAGCGTTTCTTTACATAGCTGATCGTACTATACTATGTTCTGGCCATTTCCAACAATTTTACTTCGAAATCAACACTGATGAGTAAAGTATTTCTTTTTCATTGGTACCAAGACCACGCTAGTTTCAAATTTTAAAAAGAGCATAATGAGCTTTTGTTCTTTGACACTGAATCGTGGAACTTGAAAGCATTTTTATATCATTTCACCTTACTTTTGAACATAGAGTACTGAAGACTTGAAGAGAAATGGAGTGAAGAATCAAAAACTAGACTCGTGATTTTCTCCTTTTCATTTGTTTTCTTGATGTTTTCCTGATCGATGGAATAATTGAGTCCGATAACAGAATGTATGTGCGCGTTCCTTATCCGTTCCTTACACAATTCACCATCTTAGGCATTCGAGGAAAAGGAATCAAAATTGTTGTCATTACCGTCACTTTTTGGCTTCACAATTGGTAATAAATCATTCTTGCTAGCCAAGCTATCACCCAAATCCTTTTTCAGAAACGAAAAATTGAGAACACTGCAATGGAATTGTGTATCATGTTTTTTTAAGCACAAGCCCTTGAAAATGTCCAAGAAAGATTCTGCTCATCACAGATCTAGTATTTGCAGAGAATAGTCTTATCAATTTCATCTTCTAAACGTCAATTGTCTGAATAAATCAATCTGATTAATTTATCCGCATAAATTATGACTCAGTGCTTATGTTTGCTCGCGCAAAGCCTTTAAAAATAGGAAATTTCAAGAATAAGAAAGACAGAAGTTCAATAAGAGAGCCTTGTTTGTGTTAGAATTATGCAACAAGTAATTTACTACTTTCGGGTAGCCTTTTTGGACAATCTCCTATGAATCAAGTATTGCAAATATTCATTATCAAATAATTGCTAAACTTGAATCTGAATTGCACCTTACCATATTCCTACTATGTCAATCCAATTAAATTGCTTACTTGATTTGAAGTTTCAATTCCAAATTTAATACTCCATCCATTGATGTACTATGGCATACAAATAGAGTTTTGCTATGACAATATTGAGTAAGACTGTAAACTGGCATTGTCTCTAGAAGTTTGTGGCCATTTGCTTACAGAAATATTGGAGCTTGACAACTAAGAATAATTTTTCAAAGATGTCTCCAAACATGTGACCTTCATGATTGTGTCTTGAAAATCAGAGGATCTTTGATCCTCACGGGATAACTATGAGGAAATGTCATGGATTTAAAACTTGGATTGGATAACTAGCATTACTGTGAGTGAATCAAAAGTTGTAAGAAAACTAAGCACAGTTAGTATATCTCTTGGCCAAGACCGGCTTTCCAAGATTAATTTACGAATCGAATGAGCATCTAAATGTGTAGCTTATGATGCAAAAAGTAAAGGAGATGTTTAGGTTGGACAGAGTGAAATCCAGTTGTTGTGACC
This sequence comes from Fragilaria radians, assembly GCA_900642245.1. Classification (NCBI taxonomy): domain Eukaryota; phylum Bacillariophyta; class Fragilariophyceae; order Fragilariales; family Fragilariaceae; genus Fragilaria; species Fragilaria radians. The sequence goes on from CAAAJI010000278.1 coordinate 58,585, forward strand.
ACCAGGTAGAGCTCTCTGTGCATTTTGTACGTGTCCCAGGTCACAAAAAGATCTGATCGTTATCCCATGAGCAGCTGACTAGGGCCCTAGTTTGTGCTTTCACATGGGTAAGGGCATTGTTGCTAGTCCATGCAAATATAGATGATGGAGATATCAGATATATTAGCACATCCAAAACGACTACAACTGAAAGAATAATGACTGTTATTTCTCGTTTACAAATTTTAGATGATACTAATCAAAGATCTCAAAATTTTGCTGACAATAAAGCACATGTGCTCCATGAATTGTAAAATGATTTAAATTTTTCATGTTAAATAGAATAAGTGAAAGGCACTTTATTGACCAGAATAATCTGAATATAATAATTCATCCTAAAAAATAGGGTGATCTTAAAGAATATTGTAATAACTAAAAGTTAGTCAATCAAGATTCCACTCTTGTATGATTAGAAAAACAAGAGTAATTGTTTATAATTTTTAAAATAGAACATAAAGTTTCTACTTTCAATCTTCACAGATCGGTTATAATGTCACCTATTCCACTAAGACTGCACCAGATGTATTTAAGTCTAAACGTTTGCAAAATTGGAGTACGTCAGGACTTACCTAGATGACTTATGGATCCTAAGAAAAAAGACTTCAGGGATCATCTATTTAAGTTGGAAATGGTTCTGGCCAGACTTTCTGTAGCAAGAATGAGACTTAATGACAAGAAATCTAAATTCCTCACAAATGAAATTGAGTACTGAGGAGATTGGATAACTCACAGAGGGATCCAACCAGTACACAAAAAAAGTAGAGACAATATTAAATGTTAAACCATTGACCACTAGGAAGGAACTTTGCCAATTTATTGACATTGTCATTTATTGCATGGACATGTGGTTACATAGAAGTGACATATTAGCTCCCTTAATTGAGCTTATGTCAAACAAAACCAAATTCCAATGGTTCCCACATGGTACCACAACCTTGAATGTATCAAAAAGATTATAGGCTCAGAAGTCTTACTAACTTACCCAGATTATGGATTTACAATTGGGGGCTGTAATGATGCAGAATAATAAAGCGTTAGCGTTTTATTCACGCAAAATACACAGCCAAACACCGTCATATAATGACAGAAAGAGAATTACTTTCCATAGCGGAAACATGCAAAGAATATAAGCATATTTTACTGGGATACCCTATCAGAGTCTTTACAGACCACAAAAATACTTCCTTCAACGTCTTAATAGCTTCAGATTGCGTTTCGCAATGGCTTGTGGAAGAATACGGAGTTCAATTGCAGTACCTCCCAGGCATGAAACATGTTGTAGCTGATGCTTTGTCTAGATTAGACATCGAGGAAATTCTCAAACCAGTGGACGAATCTCCGCCCTACTGGACAAAGTAGTGGAAACCAACATTAACTTTCTAATGCATACAGCATTAATTTATCATGAGCAGCTGAAAAGCAAAGGACTCAGGGAGAAGGCAGCAGATAAGCCACACTACTCCCTCAAAAATATTGAAGGCTATGACCTTATCTGCTTCAAGGATAAAATGTACATTCCACAGCCATTATGACATAGAATCATCTCCTAGTATCATGAACACTTACTGCATTCAGGACAAAATAGAACAAAACAAACAATGCATTACACAATGACATCGCCTGGATTGGGCAAACTGTGCAATTTATGTCCAGTGTGTCAACTTTCAAAGAAAGAACGAAAGAAATATGGTTTACTACCACCCAACAAGCAGAAGCTGACTCTTGGGTTATAGTCTGTGTGGAATCAATTAGTCCATTTACCTTCACAAATAAAAATAAAACTCACATATCGCGGGCACTCAAAATGATTGATGCCGCTACTGGATGGTTTGAATTGTCCAAGTCACAAATAACTTGGCAACCATTACTCAAGATTTCTTTCATAACACCTGGCTGGTTTGCCATCCACGGCCGCAATTTATTGTCTCTGGCAATGGGGGCAAGTTTAAGCGTGACTTCAAACAAATATGTGAGATTATGACATCAAAGCTCAGCCTACTACAAGTCAAAAGCCACAAGCAAATGCAATAATTGAAATAGTGCACAAAGTGATTAATGCCATTCTCAGGTCCTTTGACCTGGAACTTGAAAAATTGGATAGTGAGAATCCATTTGATTACTTCTTACCTTTTGCTGCCTAGGTAATAAGAAGCACCTTCCACACTACAGGCTAGTCCATGTCAACTAGTGCTTGAGAGATACATGATCCACAAAGTGGCTTTTAAAGCTAACTGGGATAGGATAAGAAGGCGTAAACAACATTAAATTAATAAACTCAATGAAAAGGAGAATAAAAGTCATCTCCCTAATGAATGCAAAATTGGGGATCAAGTATTGGTCGCCACCACAGGAATGCTCAGGAAGTTAACATCTCTAAGAACAGGACCATAGCCTGTAGCTGATGTCTACAATAGTGGGACAATCCAAATAAATATAGGTCCTGTTTCTGGAAGAATGAACATAAGGAGCGTTACTCCCTAAAAATAATCCATAAAGTAAAATTATGTGTGCAAAGAAGATCATTTTTCATGGTTATTGTAAACACAGCAAATTAAACTGGAAAAAGATTAATTCAAGAAGATCTAATTTGTAGCAACATTTGGAGATGTCCATTGTTGCTAGTACATGCAAATATAGATGATGGAGATATCAGATATGTTTGCACACCTAAAAGGACAACAACCGAAATGAATACTGGCTGTTTTTCTTCGTTTACAAATTTTAGATGATACGAATCAAAGATCTCAAAATTTAGCTGACAATAAATCACATGTGTATCATGAAGTATAACATGATTTAAATCTTTTGTTCTAAATATGGTAGTTCCTGACCTTGAGAAGCTTCTCCATGGATTTATGTTTCAGAAAAGATCCAGAAGCTTATCAATCTGCAGAGCTTGTGGAGAAGCCTGATGTTACTACAAATAATAACGTCCATTGAAAGCGTTGTAAAGTGGTACAAGTTTTATACTTGTGGAAAATCCCCCAAACCGTTTACATAACTCTTACCGCTTGTCAAATGTTAAATCCAAGTCATGTTGAACGTAGAGACATTCAACGGCAACATTATGGTAATCCTGAACTTGAGAAGCTTCTCCATGGCTTCATGTTTCAGAAAAGACTCTCAACGATCTGCAGAGCTTTGTGGAGAAGCCTGCTGCTACTACAAAAAATAAATCCCATCGGAAGCGATGTAAAGTGGTACAATGTGTATACTTGTGCAAAATCCCCCAAACCATTTACATAACTCTTACCGCCTGTCAAACGTTAAATACATTCATGTTATCACGATAAGAGACCTGATTCGGATTAATAAGACTTATAAAGTCTAAATTTTGAAGAAAGGAAATGAAAAGAGTGCGTTCACTAAAGCCGGTGTCGACGACGATTCGGTTGAAACGATCAATATTGATTACGTTCGTGAGGCTACTGTAGAGGGCAAGACAAAGCCTCCAAGCAACAAAGTAAACTAGAATTTGAAGTGACTGAGAATGTGGTTCCACCCATAAGCATGAAAAGATATTGAAAGTGTAAATTCAGGAGGGGATGTTTCACTTACTTTTGCAATTGAGAGGTATAAGAAAGTAATTTTGAGTCCACTCTCTACAGTCAGTCCAGAGTGAGTTACAAAAGAGTAACTAGTACTCAAGAAAGAGAAAGTTTACTGGAAGTCAGGGTCATCATGACAGACTGAGCTTCTGAATCGATTTTCATTGAAGTATGTTTGACAGTCTATTCTTTGCTCCATTGATTTCGATTTCACATCCAGGGTTAGTGTTTCTTTGGTTACAGTGAGACTGGTATTTTCCCCTAGAAAAACTAAAGAGAAATCCAGATTCCCTCCGGAAATTTTGAGATGCATGAAAGTGCATAACAACTAAAACGAAATTTGCAAAATATTCAGGTATTGCTTATAACAATTACGATGTAGTGGAAAGATGGGCGATATCTCTTTGAGTGAAATGTCGGAGTTGCTTTCTTGACCGAGATGAAAGCCGCATCGTTTTACTATGCGATCGCTTTAATCCCATCTTTTTGTCCCAATCGTGAATCTGCTGCTGGCTTAATTGACTTTTTGACATAGCACTTTCTAAACCCACCAAAAGACTTTTCGCTGCATCGGGATTCATTTTTAATGAACTTACTCGCTCTTCCTGTGAATCTATGATTTCGAATTCATCGTCAGAGAAGACGTCCTCCAAGATGACACCATAATTGTCGTCATCAGAATCTATCAACTCCACCCGATTCCTTTCTCTTGGTGGGGCACAGTCCGCATTCTCTGTGCATTTATCGAAAATGAAATCCAGAAATGTCAAGGTAGCACGTCGCCTTTTCTTGGAAGGCTTGCTACATTCCATTTTTTCGTCGAAAATTTCGAAACCAAAAGGCTCAGAGTCTTGCATGAAGTTCAAGTCCGCCGAAATCAAACGATCTGCTTCTGTCTCCAAGGATAATCGCTGCTTTTTTGAGAAATTCTCTATTCGGACAGGCTCAAAATCAAACGAGGTATTTGCTGCATTCATGTATATATCCTCCTTAGCATTGGAGTATAAATAGTTATGCGACCGGGACGATAAAGATGCTTCAGCCTTCAGACGATTGAGCAAATTTCTCTGGGATAAGAGAAGGCATTGAAATGCTGCATCATCCTGAAGCTTATCAACGAACGGAGCCATCGAATTGTTTCTTCGCATCACTGCAAGGGAAGAGTTTGATGAGTGAAGTTGAATACAAAGACATTCTTTTAGAGTGATTTAGAATAAAATGTAATCTTCAAATAGAATAAGAGCTGCCAGTTAAAGCCAACATGCTTCGAATTTCGTAATGTGCACAGCTACTTTGTGTTTAGCTTTCGACTTACCTGTTGATAATTTTATGGAAATGAGGAAACCTTCTCGTGACTGTAAAAAAACCTGAAGGGGCTCTTTCCTGTGAAAAATATCGGAGTCGATATGTATTATGACCCGGGGAATTTCATTTTACGATCCCACTGCGACACCGAAGGAAACGCCCTACAAATTATCACTGTTCCTGGAAGTCTGTGGTATTCGAAATCAATCACAGCTAGGGCCTTATTTGCTTTCCTTTGAAAAATATAGTAAACAAACTTTGGATTGAGTCTGGCTAGGAAAATCGAGGCTCCTTTTCCTTGCTCTATGTCACTACATTAGCAGAAATTACATCATGATGCTTTTCTCCGCCTTTTGGAAAGTATTTTATGGGCTGTGTTAACGTTTCAAGGAACCCAATAAACTTGTCAAGACTTTGTAGGAAACGAATGTTTAGGCCGTATTTGCCATACTTATAGGTTAAAAATACAATTTAGAGGCATGTAAGTCGGAAACGTTCAAGGTCGAATCCAACCATCGAAGATTAGCAACGCTTAAAATATATATTTATTCAATAAATACTTGATCAAATAAAGCAACTTTTCCCCATAGCACTTGGTCGTAAAAATCGAAGAAAACATTGTTAATAGCAAAATCTGTATATTAGTTTTTATACATGTGTTCGAATCATCTAAGCCCTCTCCGTGTCGCTGTCACTCTTGCTTCCAAAAATAAAACACACAATCCGAAAAATATTGAAGCTAGAAGGGTTCACGCTGGATGCCCTGGGGCGTGTAATTGATCTCAAGGATAGCATGCATTTCATTTATGTTTTCCAAAAATCTTGAAAAATAAAAACATCTTCAATGAATCAGAAAGAACATTTTTCTATCGAACTCTAGTCTGATTCTTTCAACATCGCAAAAAACGTTTTAAAAAAATGTGTTCCATTATTTAGTACGGCATGAAATAAGTTGTACATCAGTAATCGATATCTTGCTGCTTCCATTTACACATGGAGCTGGAGTAAATTTAGATCCAAGTGATCGAGGTCATTCGGATAACTCAAAATTATTTGTTTCAGTGTCGAGAATGTTCGAACGTTGCATTCTTGCTTTCTGTCTCATGATTCATGCAACATGTTTTTCGAATTAATCACTAGTTAAATGGGCTCTGCATGGATAAAATATTGTTATTGTAAGATTATTGTCATGCATAATTTTCTGCATGGATAAAATATTGTTATTGTCAAAGACTTGTCATGCACAATGTTTTGTTAATACCAATCCGATATCATAATTTTGACCTTTTGCTTGTGCTTGAATGATAAATGTAGTTCGTAATGGGAACTTTGTATTGGCACTGAAAAATGGATCCCTTGCATTCAATGGTTAGATCACCAATGTCGAGGTACGTTATCTTGACCATAGCAGCATTTTTTTCTTCTGTAGATTTTACTCCTTTCTTCAAGGATCAAGGACAAATACACAAGCTACAAGTTTGTGAGCCTTAGTTTTTTTGCTAACTACGAATCCACATGACATTTCTTTATTTCTCTTGGTTTAGACTTTTGCTAATTTAGGTACATCACAAGGGAAGCTTGAGAATGGTCAACATCTTGTGTCATATTTGATATATATCATGTCTAAAAACAATATGATTTGTTGTCAATTGTTTTCCTATTGAAGTTATACAACCGCCCCAATATGGTAAAGCTATGACACATAACAAGTATCCGATTTGACTTGGGTAAAGAAAATACTCGTACTCATCATGAAATAACATGCATACATGAATCCAATGTTACCTCGTATCCTTAAAGACATTTTAATGTTTTGAATAATTTGTCGCACACTGCCGCAAGATGAGCAATTTGTATCAACGTATTCAACAATCTCGCTCCAACGACCCTGTGTTAATTAAAGGAAAGAAAAAAGACTCTCTTTCCTCGAGCTTACAAAAAAACCTGAGTGATGTGAAAGACTCGAAAACAGGCAGAAAAGGAAATGCTCAAGAATCCGATTCCCATGATTATGATTATAGCATCCCAGAATTTCGTGCACATGCGAAAACTTCGAAGAATTCCAAAAGCATGACATCCAGTCCGACTGAAATTCTCTCTCAAAACCTATCTCTTCCAAAAAATGCCACATCCACAAACCGATACAACAATCTTGAAAATCGAAGTAATCCTACTGGAGAGAAAGGAACATTCAAGAGGGAAGTCACTTGGACACCAAATGGAGATACATTAAGTGTTCGTGCGCCCATTACAGATACCACATCTTCTCCTGAACATCTCACCATTCGCGGTGTGCAAGGTCGCCTGGATTTCGTAACGTTAATTGACGATTCTATGCCAGGAAAACCTTCGTACAAGATTTCCTACAACAGAGAGACATCTCAACTCAGTAGCTCGAGTAGGGAGCAACTAATCAAGGAAAGGCGTCCTAACACTTCTCAACAATCGCTTTCATCTGAAGATAGTGACGACTTCGATGATGCGAGCGATAGTTCCCCAAACAAAGAGTTGCTGATTCCTAGGTCCCTGAACCTTGACGAAGCTCACTCGCTAGACGTTATGACCTGCGCTTCGGAAGACGACGCAACTACTTTTCGAGATGATAGAACGTCTTGTGAAGACGAGGCATTTATGGGTGAACTTTGGGTCGACATGAACAAGTCACGCAAAGGTCATACATCTAAATCTACAGTTAACTATCTCGATCAGACAAAGTCAATGAAATATCGCAATCTAATGAATAATCAAAGCTCGTCTCTTCAAAGGAAGGATAACGAAGACGACGATGCGAGTTATGACTATGGTAGCGGCATCTACGCTCCCACCGGAAACAGATTTGGATACAAGCGATCCATGATTACTCCAAGACCCATAAGGCCAGATCTCCCTAAGCATACTGAAGGAATTTGCGAAATAGTTGACCAAAAAGTGATTCAATTCCAAAAAGGACTAGTTGACGACATTGCGCACCTTGATTATGAACTCAGTCAGTTGAAATTTTCCACAAAATAATTATTCTTAAAGCCAAGTTATTGAGTTGTGAATGAGCGGGTCTTCAACATAAACTGTCGGTTTTATTTTTGTTTGTCATGAATTTTGACCGGAATCATTCATTTTCATTGTGTTTACAGACCCAGATTTAAACCTTCGAAGGTCTACAATCTGCAATTTTAACTACAATTTTTTATACTTCGCTTTTCCCCCGATGGCAGTTTAAATCTATAGTATCCTGTAATGTTTTCTTTATGAAAGGAATTTACGGCCGGTTATGTTTTCTCGATATTTAAAGTATCGAATAGTATGTCTACTTGCGTCCTTTAGTGCGACCATTCTTTTTAGATAAGTCCATCATAGTAGATTCTCTTCCAACAACGTGTTCATGCATTTTGCTCATTAGAAAATTCTGTTGTGCCCCTATCTAAGCCTAAATGATGTTGCTGTATGCAAGCTAAGACTGCACTGAGTGCATTGAAAACAGTCATTAACTTGTACCATTCAAATATATTTTGTGATACACATGTGCTAATGGACGGTCAATTCAAATTGATACAATCTGACTTAGGAGGTATGAACATAATCACCAATATTACAAGCAGAGATGAGAGTGTACCGGAAGCTGAGAGGTAGTTTCAAAGCATTAAGGAAAGGGTCAGCAACACAGTTAATGCACTACCATTTAAGGTAATGCCAGGCCATATAATCATGGAGTTGGTATATAGATGTGTGTTTGGTTCCCATTATTGTCAATGACACGTGGAATTATGAGCCCTAGGAACAGGAAGCTGATGTAAATAGAGTCGGAGCAGATGAAGGAGAAGAGTCTGCCATAGACAACAATGAAAAAATTGAAAATGACATAGATAATGTATTGATTCAAAGCAGGAAGCCAAATCTCATTGCAAAAACGGAAATGGATGACACGGATGCCAGGTAAAGACCACGGACATCAACATATTACCAAGGTAACCAAGGGACTACTCTCACTTACACTGGACAATTAACAACAATTTGCTAACCCAGTTTGGCCTCAGAGGGAATCAAGGTATTTGGCAAAGAAGGTGTGAATGCCGCCTTAGCAAGGATATAATAACATAGATGGAGCGTGATCAACTGAATGCCCTTCCATACTCAATTTCTCTCAAGAAAAAGAGAAACGGACAAATGAAAGCCCGAGGGTATGCTGATGGGGTATCAGAGACAATTCACCGGCTAAAAGATGCTTTTGGAAAGGAGTCCCATTGTCCATCAACAGAGGCAAGCCTTACACCAATTGGACCCGCCATTGAAACATACAATATTGATGAATGGGAGGTGAAGATAGAATATTGTCCAAGGGAAAACATGATCGCGGATTATTTTTACAAAACCCCAAAAAGGAAGATTATTTAACAAATTACGAGATGTCATAATGAATTGTGATAATAAAAAGTTTGCACATCAGTTTAACAAACATAAGATGTACTGGAGCGTGTTTGGACTCGTGAATGAAGTCACTTATGATTCGAAAACAATGGGGCTCTGAACCACCTGATGTACCAATCATTATTAGATTACCTAGTTTTTGTAACATCCAGTTTTCCCTTCTATTGCAATAGATTAGGTTATCACTGTTGTCTTATTGACACGGCAATCTCTTTGTATATTCGTGGATCAATGTTGCAAATAAACTATCGGAATGATAAAAGGCAACCCTTAGTTCTTGTGATTTATTGGCAATTAGAATCACAAGAACTGATGAAGATATGTTATGGATGCAAGAAAGGGCAGCAAGGTAAGTCTTGTTCAGTGCATCCAACATTTTGTCCACAAACTGATGCATCGTACCTCTGGCCCAATCGCATTACAGAATTTGGAAATCACACAATATGATGGGTTAAAAACGAAATTGGGACAAAACCAGAAAAGGGCGACTAATCGATGTTTTAAATTTCCGTTTGATTCCCAAATCTGAGAAGTACACTTTTGATTACCAGATTGAGAACGAGAACGTATCCACACAAGTAATCACTTAAGAGAGTCATTGTGTGTGCTCCACTTCTTCATTGGGAAAGGAATGATGATAAGGCTCTAGCTTCCTAATTCTAAGTGTTAAACACATCCTTAGTGTTCCAATTGTGTCGTATCCATATTGCTCCAATTCCAAAGTTATCCGAAATTCTAATCTGTAAAAGTTAATGAAATGAAATTTGCTCCAAACGTTGAAAATGAGAATAAATGCATTTTTGTTCCAAAGATATTTACATTTGTAGTAGCCCAACTGCATAGTCTAACGTTTAGCTTATAGCTGGGTTCTAAAACATTTTAGAAGATTCTGTATGTGAGATTGAGGTAGAAAATATATATGTCCTATTTTAAGGAAATAACGATAAAAACTACTCTTGTTTTCTAGACATAAAAGATTGGAGTCTTGACTGAGTAATTTGTCAATATGATAAAATCTATTTGGATCAGTCTATTATATTGTTGTCTCCCGCCTATGCCGGCGTGTCAAATATCGTATGACCGCTCTACATTTACACATTTTAATCATATCAAAGTTCTTGAAGTACATGTAGTTTAATACCTAAAGTTTAGAGACCTATGCTTAGTAATTTCAAAAATATGAGAATCAAAACATTTACAGCAATTATAATTCTTTTGTTGTTGTTTTATTAGATGTGCTAATATATCTGATATATTTATCATCTATATTAGCATGCATTAGCAATAGGGGGACGTCTTCAAATGTTTGTACAAAATAACATCTCTTGAATTCATCTCTTTTCTAACCATGTGCTAAACTATACTCTTAAAGTATAGAAGATACTCCATGAAATCAAAATTTGCAAGTCATAATAACATTTGCTAAATTCTAGAAATGTTTGTGTCATGATTTGGATCAACATTTAATGGCATTGCTCATTACATGATCACTCGATCATGGGACTCCTTAGATCTGATCTCGGTGTCTCTCTCAGGAACAATCTACGTTCACCTTTCCATGTGTAATATTTGGTGTCCTCAAATATATGCATACCTAGCTAACGAGCTAACGAACTGTCCCTGTTACTTTTCAAGCCATGGCAGAGAATTAAAGCGCAAATGTATACAATTGCTTGAAGATTTCACGAAACAATAAACAGCTTTTATTCTCAATCTGTATTATATCATCCCCCTTCCACTTTCTTTCTATGCAAGCTATCTCGCGTTTACTCTTGTTGCACAAATCAATCAGGGCTTAGCTTTCTCTATGTCAACCATAATTAAAAATCATGTTGCGGTCTTAGCACTAATCATTCCAACAAGAATAACTTTATGTTTATATCTGAACTAGATCAAATGACTTCTTAATGCAATTCCTTTTTGATAGCAATTGCCCCGGTAAAGGCTTCCGCTAACGTGTGGCTCTCCGCGGGAAATAAAAAGCTATGCCGATACCCAGAATCAAATCCTATTTGCTTCATCACAGATCCCACAACAAGTCCATCCAACAAACAAAGACCAGCCCCTTCTGAACAATCCCGAATAGGAGCTGCATCTAAACTAGACTTCAGATCCTTTTTATATTGCCTAACATTAATCATGCCAAGAGTATAAGATGTATTAGTTCCATATCATTGTTTCTCAACATGTGTTGAAAACTATTCAACTCCCACCAAATAAGGACTGCCTAGTGATAACTCATC
>CAAAJI010000279.1:6282-17949 GCA_900642245.1 Fragilaria radians
TGTATGGGCAGGCATCACTTGCGACATGGACTTGTGTGTGACAGAAATCGAATTCGGTATGTACAGGAACCAAACTGACGGCCCGAATCGATCCTTTATTGTTTCTAACATTGTCACATTGCATCGAAAATAAAACAGAGTTCAATAACTTGGTGGGTACCATTCCAACTGAGATCGGTTTGTTAGACCATTTGGAACTTTTGGGCATGGAACGTGGAGGCTTGCATGGAACTATTCCGTCGGAAATAGGAAGTCTCTCTAAGCTCTACTTTTTGGACATGGATTTCAATCAACTATCAGGAAGTTTGCCTTCAGAAATGTTTTCGTTATCTCTCCTGGAGCAGTTGGACTTGAACAACAATCGATTAACAGGATCTATAGATGGTATCGGTGGTGCTTTCTTGAATATGACTTTTATGCAACTGCATAACAATAATTTTACAGGAACCATTCCTGAATCAATTGGAGAATTTTTGAATTTGGATACATTTTCGATTCACAATGCTGAAATAACAGGCACCATGCCATCTTCAATCTGCCAATTGGTTTCTACTGGAACCTTGGAATCCTTATCTGCTGATTGTCTCGGCCCTAGCCCTGACATTGTTTGCTCGTGCTGCAATTGCCGCAAGGGATAAAAGGAAAAAGGGGCAAACTTTAAGACTTAGAACTTTAAAAATAGTAAATAACTTACAATACTAGAGTCCTTAAATGATGTACAACTAGTTTAGATCCATTAAGTAATACAGACTTAGCATGAATAACCAAGTCTGTCAAACGAAATGGACTGTCAAAACAGTTTAACTTCTTTGCATCCAAACTCCCTTGATCACGGTTAACGTTAAGGCCTCATAATCCTTTTGAATGATCCCATTTTGGTCGACAATGTCGTGTGCTGTCATTCCAAGTTATTTTAGCTTTCAGACTAACGTTTCAACTCCTTGGATTTGATGGGCAATTCGAAAGAATTTAGAGGTTCAAGAAACGAAAATATTCAAACTAATTTTTCCTCAGGAACCAAAAAGAAAAGAGTGCATTTTGACCTTTTAAGACTCAAAATTCCACATGAGCCTTAAGAAACAAAAATGTGAATGCCCTGCAGCTTTGTCCAGATATGAAAAAAACAATCTACAAGAGCTGGAAAGGGTTTATTTATTTATCCTAGATGTGAAAGACATGAGACCTTTTCAAGCTATACCATACTATTCTTGGATTGAAATTCCTTGATTTCCTTTGAGGTCGCACAAAAGAATCGAATGATGATAACAGTTATGTTATCTGAGGATCCCAGGTGGACGGCGAGCTCTGCCAAACGTTCTGCAGCTTTTTTGGCCGAACATTTTTTCACAAGCAATAGTTCACGAGTGACGCGAACTGCGTCATCTGGATCGATCACGTCCCAAAAACCATCGCATGCGAGTAGAAGGAATTCATCAATGTAACTTTCATGACAGATCTTGTACACGCTAGTCTCAGGCTCCGAACTAACTAAATCACCCTTGAATATTCCACTGTGGTCGTTGGGAAGAGGAATGCTTTGGGGACAGATCCACCATTCTTCTTTGGGAGGACTTAAAGCGTCTGAAATCTTTTGATTAAATTGAGCTTTAAAAAGGCGATCGCCAATAGCACGAGTCACAGCAAGGTCACCGCAAACGCGCTCTATTGACACCATTTTTGGAATAGAATTATTCTTCTTTTGTTGGCTTGACTGAGATTGGAGATACTGCTCAGAGAAGCAGCGCTTAAGAATTTCAAGGACATCCTTATCGCATAAATCCATACGTTGCATTTGTCCATACTGAACATCTTTCTCAGCTGTTATCCATCCATTTGCCTCGGCGATTCGCCGTTTTTCGTCATCTCGTGCTAATGTATGCACTTCAGCCACTTCCTTCCAATAAGAATCGCGATATTGAGGATCATTATTGCCGTCATAAGCATCTGAGGTCGCGAGAGACCATTGTGCGTTTATATCGCCATCGGTCTCAAGCAATGTCCAGCCATCGTGATGAAGCTCGGTATCAGCATTTGTATTAGAGCCTATAGCTACCGATCGGCACATAACAGCTCGACAATCTCCAAGACTAGTTACAAACAATTCACCATCAATTATTGTGGCGACGATAGCTGTCGATCCACTCTCCCAAGTCCTACCATCTTCGACACATAATCGACAAAACTCTTGATCCAAGGCATCTAGTGCCCTATGCATGGCTATCTTAACACGATCCGATGCATGATCAAGAGATGCTTGTTTCCATTCACGATAGAAATATTCCGCAAGGCGTTCAGTGGCAAATCTTGCTGCCTCGTTTCCGCAGTGCCCATCGAAAATTCCAAACATTCCTGGCTCGTGTTTTCCCCAATCGTCATTCAAAGTCTCAATGCCATCCTGTAATATTTTTCTTGCGTCATGACATATGAAAAAGGCATCTTCGTTGGAGGTTCGCACACCGCATACATTTTTGGCACCAACTTCCCAGCGTAAGGTGGATATATGATTTTCGGTACGACTGCCTCCACCATAACAGCCAAAAGCCTGTGTGGAAGATGTGGTTACCAATGAGGAATTTCTCTTTTTATACGAGTCATCCAAAATGGAACCGTTCACAACACTTGGATCAGCACAACCACCACGAAACATTCCTCCTGGCTGTTGTGAAATGAAACACGGCTCAAGAACAACCTTTATTGAGTCGGCCGTTATGATTTTTGGTTGCATGAAATCGGATGATGTTTTCCTTTTCGTCTCTGATGGCGATAAGCCTTGTTTAGCTTCTTCTTCCATCATTTGCCTTCGTCGTGATGGTGGAATGTACATGCCAACTTTCTTCGGTGGGGTTTTCATGTTTTTTTCTTTTTCAGGAGGCTGCAAACGGGATATCGAGAAATCCATTTGTATGTCTCCATTTGGTGAGACTTTGGGATCAATCGATTCAACAGGTTTTCTTTCCAAAATGGCAGTATCTTTGTCGATTTCGCTCTTCCTTCGACGGTGAAGTCCACTTCCGTGGGGAACAGAAAGAGCTGGAGATGGATTACTTTTTGACCAGAAGTCCAGAGAGTTGATTTTATCACATGGCTTTCGCTTGGCATTATATTGGGATGACAGGTGCAAGTCGACGACATTTACTTTAGACCAAGCATCAACATACTCTCTAATAAATGACGAGAGTGACCTATGAAATTGAAAGAGCCATTCATTCAATGAAGCGTTGCTTCCAGCTTTGAGGATTAATCGGTCACCTGTTTCTGCTTGAAGTTCGAAGGCGAAATCCCCATACGCAATTTCTGCGGAGTGTACAGCAACAACATCTCGGAGTGTCACTCGCTTTTCCCAAATTTCATGAGCCTCATTACTTTCATTTGAAGAAGGGGTAGCAGCGGTGGACTTCATGAAATTGCGAGGTAATGGAGACTTACTCAAGTCATTCGACTCTCCAATGCTTAAATTTGAATCACGACGGGATCGTTCCTGCGCGGCCTCCGATGATTCTCCATCTTCTTCACTGCGATAAAAGTAAAGGTAACCATCTAGAAGGATACAATATTTAGCGCGCCATATATGGCCATCATTAGGATCAATCCAATCTGATGGTGGGCTAGTATTTCGAGAAATGGGGACGGAGTTTCGGCGATGCCATTGATTTCGAATTTCCGTTGATCCTCCATTGACCGGAATGGGAATACTTTTTGTCGTAGTCTTTATTGGAGTGTACAGTGATGGTATTGAATCATGAGTATTGTTGGATGGAGCACATGGTGTGTTGAGTACATTTGATGTATCCTTCACAGGTTTCTCAGCCTTTGAAACTTGAATTCCAAAGAAGCGAGATAACTGATCCATTGTACAATTTTCTGTGGCATTTATCTTTTGATTGCATCTTGTAGTTTTCTTGACTTTACTGACGCTTACATTCTCCCCTTGTGCTTTGATGACTCCATTTCCATTGTGCACAGGAAGTGGCTTAGATTCCTTACCATCGTCTGATGAAGCAAAAACTGATGTTTGGTCCTGTTTTTTGTTCGTGTGTTGTTGTTGTTGAGAAGACTCATTCTCAGAAGATTTCTGCCAATTCCGAATAGGCGAGTTGGAACGCTTGAGAAGATAACCGCAGTAGTTAATGGAATTAACTTCACTTGTAGTTCTAAATCGATTCATTAGCTGAAGGAAAACGAGTACGTCAGGGGGCAGTCATGCATCCGACTTACCTTGATACATGATTATGAAAATGAAATCCTGGTGCATCCCCTACAGACTTTGATAATGTTGAATCATTAAGATTAACCCTGGACGACGATCGAGAGGATATTAATGGACCGTACATAAAGAAGAAGAATGAAGTGGTAAAGTCTGCTTGTTATTGAATTCTGTATTGGTTGGAGGAACAGTGCCATCACTTATAAGGCAACCAATCCTTGATTTTTGATTGGGCCAATTTTTTTCAACCGCCATGGGATTGTAGGAACAATATTGGAAACTCTATCGAATTCCCAACAAGTAAAAACCTGTAGACTGTTGTAGCAACCAGAAACTAGAAACCAGAAACGATTCCACAGGCATTTGCCTTTCTCGACCCCCCTTTCTATCGGCATCGCAATAGTTAATTTTGTAATTGCGTCCTAAAGTAGTCTATGACTCCATCCATTATTCTTGGTGTCTAATCTCTCTACTAGTTTGTAACCAATTGATATCACTGGGGCAACTTTGTAATGGCAAAGAAATGCATAGTTCAGAAAAAATAGAATCCTGAAGCATATATTTGATTGCATCATGTGGCATATTTGGGCCAATGTTTTGAAATCATTTTCACTGCGAATTACACTCCAAAACAATTATTATCCGTAATTTGGATCAAATTAAGGCTCAAGAGAAACTATAGAAAATTAGCAGCTTTAGAATTAAAACATAGTGAAATATTTAAGTTACATCTAAGCAAGGAGGATCACCTGGGCCATAAAATGTTTATTGAGACAGTATAGTTAAATTCAAGTTCAAAGCACTAATAAGATTTGCTTTAGCGTTCCGTCAAAGCTTAAATGCTCCGACATTTTGATTCCTTTTGAAAAAATTGAAAAAGGTGGGCTATGATAAAATTAGGAAGTGAGATCCATATTAGCTTCTTCTTAAGATATAGATTTCTATTTTTCCTTTGTATTTTGAATGAATTTTGCACAAAAAATCAAGTCTCACTAATTCTTGATAGTAAACTCTGCAAAAGTGATAAATCTAATGATAAGTCAGCATCTCCAATGTCAGAATTTTCCAATCATTTTTAACTTCTTGAAACAAGCATTCCTTTCTTGTTAGAAGTTCTCATAGCGTGATAATCTTATAGTAATATGAAGTTGGTGTTAGTGAATTGGAGAATAGAACTGTTTTCCAATTTTGAAAAACGATATCACATTTTGGTTATGTCGGTTGGATCATAAAGGCATATTTGTAAACTATTTGTCATTGTATACGTGCCCTGAAAGCATGCTTCAGATCATCATTCTTCTCACCATTAAAGTCTCCAAAATAACTCCATTCACATAATCAAACATGTTTCTCTAGGTTTATAGATTTTTATTTAGTTGCAAGCTAAAAAAGTGAAATCAGTAGAATTTGAAAAGCTATAAAAGTAATGTCCTAGTGTGTCGAGTAAAACTGTTCTTTCAGTTTACAATTCTATCCCATGGAAACTTCCGAAGAGGAATTCCTAACGTCGTCACAAACTTCATTACTTGTAGGGGTTGAACAAAGCGTGGTCAATGATGCCAGACTAGATACACGCTGTAGATTTAAGAATGAGAAGTTGAAATTGCTTGCGTCCGGGACATTGTTGGTATGCTTGGGGACACTTTTGGGACTTATCTTTCCTCCTAATACCTCCCTACCATCTCCGATGTATCGTTTAGTGAGCAACATTATTGGGTATACTTATTTCGTTGCATGGAGTATTTCATTCTACCCTCAAGTATTATCGAATTATAAACGAGGGACTACGCAAGGGCTGAGTTCCGATTTTTGTGTCCTGAACGTAATTGGATTTGCTTGTTATTCCACGTACAATATCTGCTTGTTTTACTCCAAAGCTATTCAAGAGGAATACAAAGAGAGGCATGGTGGTTCCGAAGCCACAGTTCAAAGCAACGATGTAGCCTTTGCTGTTCATGCTATGCTGCTATCTTCCGTAACCTTGATTCAAATTGTATATTTGAATGGGATTAAGGCGGCTGCACCAAGTACATTGGCTACGCTGCTTGTTGTGATCATACTTGTCTCCATTATGATTTACATTTGTGTAGTGCACTATTTTGGAAGATCATCTTGGCTAGACTTTTTGTACTACTTAAGTTACATCAAGATACTGATATCGCTAGTGAAATATGTCCCACAAGTAATTCTGAATCATTCTCGAAAATCAACATTGGGATGGAGTATTTCGAACATACTGCTAGACTTCACTGGTGGAGTTCTGAGCGTCTTACAGTTGATATTAGATTGTGCCGATATGGGCGACTGGACAGGAATTACTGGTAACACTGCTAAATTAGCTTTGGGAAACGTCTCCATCGGCTTTGATCTGATCTTTATGTGGCAGCATTATATACTATATCCCCAAGAATTAGAGTCGCATGAAATCAGCGTTACACAAAATCTTCTCGATGAGGAACATATCGATCCTCATCACGACATCGATGATAACCGATCTTCTGGAATTCATCATAGCGTAGCATATCAGTAGTACAGTAACTCCGATGTCAAGGCACGTCATCGAGAGCTGCTAGCCTAGTTTTGGCTAAATACCAAAGTCGACCTCTGTAACGAGTATGCGTTTGTGCCTTATTGTAAGCTGACCAATAGGCGGAAGCATCAGAATTAGTCAGATTAATCCGATCTAAATTTCCAGAAACATTTTCATTATTGCCTTCTCCATCATTGTATAGCTTGTCATCAGCTTCCTTAACATCCAGTGGCATGGCATAATTGTTGTAAGGTCCATAGAGAGGAACTTTATAAACATGATTTGCAGTTAGGCTCATGAAGATGTCTTCAGCATTCCATAATGGCTTCGACTCAGGAAGTATGTCATTGATAACATGTGCATAGTTGAAAAATTTGTGGCACAATTGACGCTCCAGGATCATAAACTTGGTCAATACAACTTCTACATCGCCAAGTAAAGTATCTGTATTGTAACCGTACCTTGAAGGCGCGCTCCAGTAGGAATAGCCGCGACCGTATCGCCCCACTATGCGGCGTGGATTGTCATTAAACTCAGAAAGGAGCTGATCAATTGCGTTGGCAGTGACCTCTTGATCGTCATCCACAATAATTACCCACGGATTTTTGGCATCTTGACAATAATGAAATCGAAGCGCTAAACCGATCTTTTTATTCATTTCAGTTGCATCAATATTCTTTACTTTTGGCTGAACAAGTTGAAATTTAGTTTTCGGGTTTGAATGACAAAGTAAAATTTCGTCAATATTCTCGTGCTCCAGGAGAGTGGGAATCAATGTGCTTTTCTGAATCATATACGGACGTCCATGATTCATCAGCACCACAGAGACTCTCACGTCTTTAGGAGTCGTAACTTCTCGAAAAGGTGGTGGAACCAATCGCTGTTTTGACAGAACGTCGTTGTAGAAAGCGCGAACTTTGAAGTCACGGTACAATCGATTTACTTTGCTGTTTACCCATTGAATTCCGCTGAATAATATGACGAATAGGATGCAAACTGCAGCGATTTTGGAAAGGCATGGACGTTGATGAAGTATTCTCTTAAGGGAAGGATACAGATTTGGGAAAACAAAACAATTTCCATTTGCGATATGTCGACCATCTATTCTTGTATGCAATTCTTGAGATGGATGTAGCGGTAGCTGCTGCTGCTGCTCATGCCGAAAGCGCATCCTTGCTCCAACATTTTCCCCTACTCCGTTAAGCACACTCATGTTAGCTTTAACGGTGATCCCTACCGTCATTGGCTACGGGAACAACAATCAAATTACTGGTACAGAGCAATTTAGTAGAAACACACCTCACTAGACTGCACTGAAACTGCATTTTGCCATCCATTACATGGTTCTGGCTATTGATCAGCAATGACTAAGCCGTGATGGATTCGCTTAACATATTGACTCATTTGCAAATAAGAATTATCAAATCTGAGTGCAGATGATACCATGTTGTCAGATGAAATTAGGAAATACATCCGGAGTAATGAACTTGTAGGCCATGAATTCATGTCAGCCTACTTTTTTAATTTGAACTAGTGGTTGGAACTTGCTGAGCTACGCAGAGTTGAGTATTTAGACAAGAAGTAGTACTTTCTTAACAATGCTGTATTCGTTGTTAATTTTTAAAGCTTTTCATTCTTAGCTGCCAATTAAATCATGATTAAGAAATAACTAAAATGGACAATTATGGAAAATTCAATGGTATTTGTATCATAATTCAAATATTTTAATGGATGACATGAAAAAGCTTCAAAATAAATTGTAAAGAAATGTCAGTGATATTCTACTTTAGTCAAATCTTGTTAAAGGCTTGAAAACGTTGGAGAATAAATTAATGAACAATACGGAAATGATGTAGTAGAAAATCCTGGATGGATAATCTGTTGATTGGCACATACAGTTCATTTTGGAGTCAAATAAGCTCTGAAGATATTGAGCCCAGAATTAACAACGTTCCGTTGTCTTGTGATGCAATGTAGAAAAGGAATTTACAGGCAAATGCTTGATGAAAAGAATGCGGAACTTGCCTTTGAAGTTGCAGGCAGTTACCTAGATATGATACCGATGCAAGATGGGGCAGCATATACGAGTTGCGCATCAGTGCTCACAATCTTTGAGCTGCATTCAATGCATTTGTGAATAATTTATTGTGGGACTGCAGAACAAGAAACTTGATGACTATGAGTGGGCAAAAAAATATGCTTAATGTCAACTCTTTGTACTATATTGATTGATAATTGTGAACTGGACTCAGATGCCAGGCCACAGACGCACTATGAATCAAGCGTATCAGATGCTGCCTTTGATCTGTACAGGGATGATACTGATTCATGTTGTTACATACCTTGAGTTAAGATCATTAAGATAATACCTAACACTATAGGTTGTAAGCAATACAGTCAAATAATACTAAAATAGATTAATAAGGTTAAGAGATGTGTGTGTACCAATACTGGAGATGTTCAAAGCTATTATTAGTACATAGTAAATAATACTAGAATTAATATTCTTATATTTAGGGAAAAGTTATTTACACACCCCAAATCGGTTATTTACACTCCATTACGACCTAACCCTAACGTTTTTTCTTATACCCCGGAATTTTCATATATAGGGGACATCCCCGGAACTGCAAGATCAACTTGATCTTTTCCCTTCTCATCCTTTCAAAGAAACTTATGCCACGAATGAGCTCTTGCCTATGGATTCAATGCTCACAAAGAATGTCGATGATTCTCCCATGGACTGCCTTGTGACAGGACTCTATACACAACCACCAGAAAATTGTTTCAACTAATCATCACGCAAATATGGAGTTAAGAAGGGAATGTTCCTTGGACGGGCACGAGAGCTTTGTCCGTCATTGATCGTTTTACCCTATGACTTTGAAGGATACGAAGAAGTATCGGAACAGGTTACTGATATTTTACACCTATACGCCAATTTTTATCATGGTATTGTGGAACAAGTGTCTTGTGATGAACGATACGATCGAAATTATGAAGAAGATTGCGGATAGTATACTTGAAGGCAGGCCCTCCGAATAAATAATTCAAGGTAAGGAATAATTCTTATTCCTGCTCGGAATAATTTATTCCTCAATTCAAAAATTGAAGAATTATTCCTTTTGTTTGAGTAGATGGTGGAATAGTTATTCCGTAGAAGTCAAGGAATAGTCAGTAAAACTGACCTACAGTAGAAATACGTACAATACACTACATAGAATTTTGTGCATTCAGCACCCACCAGTAACAAGTGCGAGTGCCGGGGGGGACAATTTTCCATTGCTGAATCGACATGGTGTATGTATTGCCTATTAATTATTAATTTGAAAATGCAATTGTTTTTACACACCTATACGCACCTATGGGATGCTGAATTGCTCCATTCCACTGATCTCATTGAATAAACAAATAAAAAAAATAAGGTTTTTGAGTCAGTAATCATGACTTATTCTTGAATTATTTATTCCTGTCAGTTTCTAGTTGGGAATAATTCCTTTTGAGTTGTGTCTCTACAGGAATAAGTTATTCTGTGTCATGAGACTTGGGGAATAAATAAGGAATTGTTATTCCGGAGGGCCTGCTTGAAGGCATTGTTTCTACCACAGATTGCACTGCTACTATAGGTGTAGGTATCAATAAGTTCCTGGCCAAGGTCGCAACAAGTAACTTAAAGCCAAATGGATCTCACATTGGTGCAGACTTTCGAGAGTTGCTCATGTCATTGAAACTCCGAGATCTTCCTGGTATTTGACACCGCGCGGAACGCAAATTGACATCCGATGGCTTGATTAGTCTGCAACATGTCCATTTTAAGAAATAAAAAATAGCATGCAATAAAATGCATATATCATAATTCAAATCCATATTTTTCAGTAAAAGTTTAGCATACAGATCACCTTGATCGATCTCGCTGTTCCGGGATGGATTTATTTGTCCCCTATATGTGAAAATTCCGGGTTATAAGAAAAAATGTTAGGGTTAGGTCGTAGTGGAGTGTAAATAACCGATTTGGGGTGTGTAAATAACTTTTCCCTATATTTATTCATCTAAATGTAGAATATGGCACATAAGTAATCATTCTTTCTATACTCTCCACACATGCATTAAAGACATAGGCTTAAATGAATTTAATGATACTTTAAGGTTGCTTATAGATGAAGAAGATCATTTAAAATATTTTCAGGACCGTCATATCAATCTGGTAGAAAGCACTATTTCAGATTCCTAAGTAACAACCAGGAATCTATCAAGATTCATGATTGATGAATCTTAGTCGTGAATCTAAGATCCCAAAGTCTAAATGTTAAGTGTTGAATCTAACATGTAAGCTAAAGAGACAATGTGGTCAAGGAAACACATTGCAATTGATTCACAACAGATCTAGGATAAGGTATCTTGTAGATCATAATTTACAATTTGTATAAACTCTTAGTTAGAGCATGTAGTGCATCACAAATTGGATATACAATGCGGACAAAGTCACAAAGTATTTCCAGTTTACTAGTATTTCACACACGTACACGGATCCTCTTGATTGGTGGAAAGCAGCAGAAACACATTTTGAGGATGGCACGTGATTATTTGGCTGTTCAGGTGACTTCAGTAACATTTAAAAGTACCTGTTTGGAGAGTGGACAATTGATTACGAGTCCAGAAGAAGCTGCATATCTGAGGAAAGTATTGAAGCTTCAATGTTGTGTCACAATTGGATAAGATCGCATCTACACTACTAAAAAAGTTTCACATCCGATCTGGCCGGTGCTACCTCTTAACCCTTGTGCGTTTTGTTAGTACAGTAATACTCGAGAAAGGGATGGAGTACTTTACGAGTTTAAAGAGCAAGAGCGAGCGACTAAAATCAATAGGGATATAGCTAATTGGAACGGTGCTTTCATCTTTCAACCAATTACTAACTAGAATGCTGTCGAGA
>CAAAJI010000279.1:18903-30064 GCA_900642245.1 Fragilaria radians
CTGTTGGTTCAGTTTTAGTTCGTATCCTGGTGGTTCGGTTCGTTTCCGGTGTTATCGAACCGAACACTTGACTGGAGTAAAGAAGGGTAGGATGTAAAACTTTTGTTATAATACAGGCGTTCCGTATTCTTGAACACATATTTTAATTCTGATTTTTCAACTTTGACTGCAATTTACAAGAATCTTGTTTCGTGTGATGTTGATCCTAAGTGAGATGTTATTCTTCTTATCATTGGCTGCATTCCTTATGGAGTGCAATGCCGTCGGATTTGAAGACAACCATCGAAATCTGCAAGGCAACGATTGTCCATTAAATCCTTCTGAAGCTGACAAAAAAATCGCGTGCACATTTATTGGCCAGACAGATCTACAAACTTGTTTGACTAAAAGAAAGGCACGTGCTCCGGGCGGAGAAACAATTCCAACACAGATCTCTATATTAACACAACTTACTGAATTTACAGTGAACTCCATTAAAGGGGGAGGCATACCAATGAATATTGGATGTCTGACGAGACTGGAATTTTTGCATTTTTTTGCGAATAAATTCAACAGTACAATTCCATCGTCCATAGGAGCACTGACCAGATTATCTCATTTATCTATGCATCACAATAAATTGAATGGATCACTCCCGTCATCCATAGGATCATTGACCAGACTATCAACTTTGTATTTGGCTGACAATCACCTCACAGGAACCATCCCATCGTCCATTGGATTATTGACCAGATTAAATTTTGTGCGTTTCACTCAAAATAAACTGAGAGGAACAATCCCATCGTCTTTAGGATCATTAACCAGATTAACTTCTTTGCAATTGGGCGACAATAAACATTTGAGTGGAACAATCCCATTGTCCATATGGTCTTTTACCAGATTAACTTATTTGAATTTGCATAACAATGAATTGAGTGGAACAATACCATCGTCAATTGGATTTCTGACCAAATTGAATTATCTTAATTTGGAAAAAAATCAATTAAACGGCACAATCCCGTCATCCATAGGATCATTGACCAGATTAACTTATTTGAATTTGAATAACAATACATTGAGTGGGATACTCCCGTCTTCAATTGGATTACTCACTAAATTGCGTTATTTTAAGTTGAGTTCGAACGAGCTTTCCGGAACTGTTCCCGTATCATTGTGTCCAATAGCTACAATATTTATTGATTGTGGTGAAATATCCAAATGCGATTGTTGTAATTGTGCATAAGGTATTATGAATTTCGAATCGATTCAATGAGTATGTAGTCTAGTAAATTCACAACGTAAAATTATATCCTTTTATGCATTTCCATATCATTTTTTATGCTTAGAATTGGTACGATTAAGGGTTTTGGTTGCAGTTGTTGCATTATGTATACTACAAAAAAATCTTGCATCATTGATTAGTCACAATGTGTTCTTTAGATTCCTGTGACAAAACATTTCAATCGCATCAACAGTTAAGTTCTTAAATGTTTGATTTTATTGGAAACAAGAATTTGGAGCTGAAACATGCTTCTATTTATGAAACTACATCTTGCCGCCCAATCTATACCGCATTTTGAAAAAACTAGTTCTAATAGAGGTGAAGATGCAGGTAATGATATCCATTCCCTAGCTGCAATGGCAACATTAGGAAACAAATATGCTGTTTGGAAGAATTTGCGCCATGTTCAGAGTCTCGGGAATTGAAGATGAAAATCAAAATGTGTTTTAGGCAGAATGCAAATCTTCAGCCTCCTTTTGTGGAAACATGATTATCAGCAAGGAAAAAATGATCACTATAGCACCGAACGGCCAAAAAGCATTTCAAGGGATTCTGGGGCAATCAAAGCGTGTTTGGGAAGCTATATGCTTTCACAGCTAAAAGAAATGCCCATTTATTGGATATCCTCAAAATCACGTTGATGATGAATGCAGGATGTTTAATATAAAGACCAAGAATATCCCTCAATCAAGAGATATGGTTTGGCTCATGAGTTATGGAATTTGAATTCAATTAACAAGTAACATCAAAAATCTTGGTAATGAAAAATTGCAAGACACATTCGGAACACGGAAGTCTTGAACAAACTTCTGGCTTAATACAGATCCATCAAGATTTATAAAAATGGAAGATTTGGGAAAGGGACTAATTTTTGACAGAGCTTTTGCCTTGAATATGATTGATTTTGTCAATTTCCCAGAAATTTTGCAGAGACATTTAGTCTTCTTAGAATATAAGTGCCCGTATTTTTCGAAGGATCAGGCATCGTTTGGGATTGAAATGATGACTACCTTGTTGCTGTTAGTGGCAAAGGAATCAAAGATATTACCAATTGCTGCAAACGCTATGAATTTGGAATAAAGATCAAGAATGATCTGATCAGTTGTTTAAGCTGCAAAATCCAAATAAAAAACATAGACTACATATTTGATGCAGATGCAATCACATTTGATCAATAGTTTAGGAGAATACCAGGAATTGAAGTAATGAATCTGTGCAATTTTGGAACCCTGAGACCACTATTCAGCTTTGCAAGGTTCCGAAATAACGGTATGCTTGACTCAACAATGCAATCAAAAATACAGATCACGAGTTATGATACTCTTTTATTTAGTCAAGGACCTATTTGAGACCGGGCTTGGCTAATGCTGCAAGATGAATGGATGGCAAGAGCCTTGCGGTATATAAGGAAATGTAAAGAGCAATTTACATTGTTTTGGAATAAAAATTGAATTCTTTAAAACTGCACCTAATACATGAAAGTGAATAACAGTATATTTTGCTAGCAATCGGACAGGAGATCCTGAATCAGGAATCAGTGAAATGGGTTTTGTTATCCATTCTTGGTGTCCTCATATGCTGCTCACCAAAGGCTCAAAAGTATGTGTTAATATCAGAGGTTTTAAAAGAAATTTGTTACATCTACCACCTGTTACAGGCCATATGTGACAAAAAAGACACTTGATGAGCTTGGAAGTATCAAAAACGCACTTGACCTTGGCAAAACTTGCGCTATAGACTGGAGTTGAAAAACTCCAATTGATTGGAAAGATAAAGAGTAAAAACACACAAAAACAAGTTGATTGATAGACTTAAATGTCGCTGGATTGTGACTTAAATGTAAAGGGATAAATTACATTTCTATGACTAAACATCTTGAAATATTCATTCCAACAGTCAGAATTCATCAAATATGTCCTCAAATTTAATCTTTGGCTTACACACAGCAATCACCAACGTCGTTTTACCCGTATACTCTGCAACTACCTTGTCTTGAATATTTCACCCGGGTTAATACGAAAAGACCGCTTTCATGTGATGTAACCATCAAATATGAAAAGTACCATCTGACACGCATCGTGAAAAGGGATAATGTGGGAACAATCTTCATGATAAAGAATTTGAAATCAGGAGTTTGTTGAGGATATGTTGACACTATATATCACTTCATTTGTGAGTACATCATTGATAACTTCATAAAAGTTGTCTTTGTCATGACGTGCGATAACAATTCAGTACTTACAAGAAACTTAAATAATTTCTTGGGCAAACTCAAGTCAGACCCAAACAAGTGGATATTGTAGATAAACAAGGTATTGGATTGGATCATCATTAAAGTGTAAGTTGTGAGAACAGTGAAATTTAAGTTTACCAATAGATGCAATGATTTTTTAGTTATTACAAATTAGTGTGAAGTGGCTCTTTAGAAAACTGATGCTGTGGGTAAGCTGTGGGGAAAACAGGCACAACGGACAAACTTAATCTATTTTTGATGGTATCCAAAACTATCCAAATCCCTGCCGTGATGCATAGAATGGACTCATGCAGGCTCTCAAATGAGGGTCAGTTAGTCATGTTTTGCTTTTCAGTCTTCTCTGGTTATGGTCCACACTTCCGGCCTGCACATGAGTAACCAATTTGTCACTTGATCTCTTGGCATCTTACAATGTTTGATGATTGTGCACTTCATTGTCCATTTTACAGATTTGCAAGCAGGTGCCTTAGGTTGTAAATTATTTGCCTACAATTGTCATCTATTAACTTGGATGCAATACCTTGTGTTTCTGTCAATTGAACTATCTTTATCTCTCAACACGGCCAACCATGTTTTCCAAACAAAAACTAATTTTTGACTCATGGTCTCCCTTCACCTCTAATCCTTTATCCGTTATTCAGTAGTCGACATTGGTCTGCTTTATCAATTGCGAATTTCTTTCTCCTATGATTTATTATTTCATGAAATAAACAATGTCGGTTACCCCCTGAATCCACTTGTGAGAATAAATGTTCTGCCAAAAGGTTGTATGATATGTCTTTTTCTTCACCATTTGGGAAATGAACTATATATACTCGTGCATCAAGTTGTGGATTCTTATGCGTCCTTCCGATGTTATTTCCATCGGCATTATGTTTTCTACCCATCACTTTGACAACTTCATTTTGTTCTCCATGAGGTAGATATGTTTCTGCATTCTCGAATAAATCCGGTCCATGAAGATTGTCATTATCATTGTTCTCAGTATCATTAACTGGTCCATTTTTAAATTTGAGTATGTGTGGGCGTCCCCTGTCACCTTCGATTTCATTAATTGCATTATATTCCTCTTGGTTATCTATGTCAAAGACCTGTATCTGGTCTGGATCAAAATCACCGTATTTGGTGCTGATGGATTAATCAAATCCAATTAGTTGCTGAATTTCAATTTCACTTTTTTTCCTCATGAGGAAGTAGTGGTCGTACAGTTGATCTTGCAAATTATTTTGCCATTCTCCTTTTATATCCAATATGTTAGTGAGGATCCCACTTTGTGTGCTATCCAAAGCCATTGCCCTAATTTATAGGGTTGTCCTTATTGGTTGTTTGTGGTAGTTAATCCATTGATAGAAGTCAAAATCCATGAATTTTGACACATCAGGTGTCTCTGCTGCAATAGTTTCAATTGGAACATGTTCTGATACAGCAGATCTTACCAGTAGTTGTTGTAGTCTCAAGACATGCTGTACTCAAAAATCCCCCAAAGCATCAGGGCATAAATTAAATTTCATAATGCGTGCAATGTGTTTTCGAAACTCTCGGATCTCATCCTCACACCTATTTTGCCAACTACTACGTGGCTCTGTTAATTGCTGCTGAATAAGATATTGCTTGATAAAACGTCCCAAGTTTCCCAGGGTCTCTTCTTTGGCATATCACTAACCAATCGTTGTGGCATTACATATGTGCGGCAGACTGAATCAAATGCGTCATATGCTCCAGCCTTAGTCTTCATTGGTTGTCCAGCTACAAAACCCAATGTAGCAAATAGTTGTACGCAGGTGTTCCAAAGTGCGGACGCTTTCTACTTAAACATAGTATCAGTGTCCATATTTGCTCAAATATACTTGCAGTCAAGTTGTTTCATTCAAGTTCAAAACCATCTATCTAATGGACCCTGTAAATACCAAAGACCACATTGGGTTGTTTGTTTCAAAGTCCTTTCAGCAAAATTAGTGCATGTATCCCATCTTCTTGCTAATATTTGTCCGATGAAAGCTACAACTGGTTGCAGCCATAAACCTATCAAATGTAAGGTTAAAGGTAAAACATGCTGGATCAATTAATTCATCCG
The DNA here is from genome assembly GCA_900642245.1 of Fragilaria radians. NCBI lineage: Eukaryota > Bacillariophyta > Fragilariophyceae > Fragilariales > Fragilariaceae > Fragilaria > Fragilaria radians. Next base: position 24,493 of record CAAAJI010000279.1, read on the forward strand.
TGAGTATTGTTGACTTATTCACCTTTGTTATTGAAGTGTAAATGTTTTGGACCTGGATATCAAAAGTAGGTTTTTTGCTGCTTTCTCTGCTTTGCTGAAATGATCTGAATATGGTTGCCATTCTGCATCTGAAGTAAATGTGATCCACCAACATTGATTGATTTCTTTGTCTGATGGTAATCAATTTAAAAAGTATGAAATGCATCCATATGAGTGGAAAGGAATAAAGACATTGGAATCAGTATACCATGTAATGATCTCCCATCACTATGCTGCTTGGGAATGACATCAACTGTTATACCAAAATCTCATCGCTGTCCTGGTGGTATGATGGATGTCTTAATAGTATCTCCAAAGTACAGGCTTTGCAGAAAATGACGCGATTATTGTTTCAATTTCAAGGTCAACTGTAATGCATGTTCCAACAGGTACATTCTTAATTGCCTCATATGAGTTTGGAATCAAGATAGTTCCACTACCTTGCCTGTTGCTTCAAATAAGATGAATCTTGAACATGCACATTAGTTCATGCACGTAGATTATATTTACGTTGTTTTTGTATTTGTGAATTTAAATGGGCAGTACGTCTTATGGATGAAATAGTTGTTCCTATCCAGGCCTTTTTATTATTCCATCCAGCAGCACCAAATTTACTTGATGCCCCTCTTTCATCACATTAATTTTTTGAATCTTCCTTCTGTAATTGTTCATCCTCAACACCAAGAATCTCAACTCAGCTGAAATTTTGATAAGTGTTGTCAAAAAACTTTCTTGATGTATGAATATTTCCATTTTCAATTTCCATTTGATCATGGCCCTTGTACCAGTGATGGTAAAAACGGTATGTCAGAAATTTTCAAACGTTTGCACAATGTTTAAACGTTTTTTCCGTTCATTTTTTCGTTTTATAGTAAAAACAAAGGTGTGACTCATTAAACAGCCCGCAATAAGTAGTCTTGCGAGTAAAAACTATCAATTCTTGGTTTATTTAACCATTATTCACCAAAACAATTGACTAAGTGGGACTTTCCAGTTCCATAAGCCTAGTATTCGCGACTCCTGTGGGATTTTTTTATCATTAAAGCTCGACGATCGGCAGGAGGAATAAATGGGGGGGGGGGGGGGGCTGCGGGTAATTAAGGGGGGTGGCCGTCTATACTTAATAATAAATGAAGACAAAAAAAGTTGAACAAAAAAACGACGTTTAAACGTTGTAAAAACGTTTTTTCATTCTTTTGTTTAAACAAGATTGCCAACACTACTTGTACAGCATTGCATGGAACTTTTGAGGTACTGCTTGGAGGACTTCATCTAGAATAAAGATACCCTTTGCTTGATCTTCTGATTATTTTTGTTTCCCTGGCTATATGTATGTCTCTATTGTCCACGTCATGCATATCCTTTAGCTCCCCCTCTTCCTCCAAGTCCTTCACTTCTTCCACGTTCAGTACGCCTACCATGTCTGCCTCAGTCTCCAAAACCTCCATAGTATGAAGCTCTAATCTGACATTTGTCTTTGTTATAATCATTGCTGTTGTGATTGCATTGCAATGAGTCTTTCTGCTTCACACGCTTATTACAGTAATCGTCAAAAGTGTAATTTGATGTGTTTCTGGTCCAAACTGACTTTGATATAATTCCTCAGGACTGTTGGATACTGTCATTCCTAGCATCATGTTCCTCATAAATAGTCAATAAGCTATGCCAAGCATCTTGAACATCATTGCTTTGTTCCACATATGCTTGAGCTGTACCATTAGAGGTCCACAAATGTAAAATCTGTAGCACTTTGAATGCATCATCGATTTGTAGATATGTCCTTGGAATGGTGCATAAATCTTATTTTCTGATTCCAATTCATCTTCTGGGTTGCGAAAGAAACATAATTGAGTGGAAACCCATTTTTATTTTGAATTTGATTTAAGTATCCTTTTCTCAATCCCCATATTTCCATTCAAAGTCTGCAATTTTTCCTTGCCAGCTGATCCACTATCTTAAACACCCATTTTTGTCTTAATAGCTGCTTTTGTTTCCTTCATTTGTTTCTCACAACATGTTACTTCAGTGAATTCTTGAATGTTGATTGGCTGATGGATGTCAAACAGTTGTTCTGACCACCTCCTAATTGTTTTCAAACGTCTTTTTGCCATCACTAATGTTGCATTGGTCAGGCAATCAAGCAAACTATCCATGTCAACAAGTAGCAGGTCATCCATGGTAGTTACACAATCACATATGAGGACTCTGTCCCTCTTTGTTTAAGTGCCCAAACCAATGATATGTTACAATGCATGAGCAAACATTTCTGTAGGGTGAGCCAGAATAGGAGGGATGAGAGGGAAGGGTGGTAAGTCCATGGTTTTGAAGGAATAAAGCAAAAAGATCTGATAAACACTTATATTCTCGTGAGAGCAAACCAATCGCAAAAATACCAAGATAATATAACCGTATTGCCCTACAGTATTTTCCTTGTGAAACTGACTGATGACACAAGATTTAAACACCATAGAATTTCATAAAAGCCAAGCGCATCCAAGTGTTGTTGTCTATTGTTGCATAGTCCCATAGTATTCAACCAACAAACAATCTCAATTCACTACCGCAATAGATAGTGCAGTATTCAAGATTTGTTAGTTCTGTCAAAGTATACTGTGACAACAACACAATAAACACTTTTGCTGGCTATGAACTCAAGCTTTAAACTGGTTTATTGCCTTTTACTGAGAAACCTAAATTCAATGTCAGGCATTGAAACCATGAGCATTTTGTGAAAAAGAGGAGGACATTGTTCTTCATATTGCCCATTAATTGGTGGATCAAAATTGGATAATGAATATTGCCAAGTACGTGATTGAAAAAGAAACATGTTGCTTGAGACTGCACTCACTGCAGCTAACTCAGATGCTTCTGCAAAACTCCAGCAGATAAGGAAGTGGTTCAGCATGTCCTAGCATCCCCTCAAAACCTCAGCCTCTAAGTGACAATACTCCTACCTTTAGCTAAGCAACAATGGGTTTGCTTGCAGAAGAGTGTATCATGACAATGAAAGAAGTAATTGCAACACTTGAATTGCATGAATTCTGGACATTGGTGGCTATTGAGCCACACTTCTATATCTTGTAGGGTGACAGGGCTTATAAACTCGAAAGATTACCAGATGGAATGACATCTCCCTTCAAGGCACGCTAATGTGTGCATGGATCTCTTCTACATTGTACTCGATCATTTCTCCATTGAATTCCATTTTCGGTAGCACTTAAATGAGCCAAGATTGCGGAGAGTCCTTCAATAACTTTCTTAAAGGAGGGATTTTTCAGCAGAGTCTCGCCCATTCAATTGTATGAATGGGTCCTCATCGTTGAAGTCGTTCAAAACTACCCTCGCCGCAAAGTTCATAATCCGGAAAGTCATCCACATTTATTTCCAAGACTAATTTTATCGAGCAAGGCTGGTAACGGTGTCACATTACCTTCAATGCCTTTGTGCCCGACCTCGTGGAAGCTCCATTATTTTTTCTTTGTTTGTTGATTTCAGGTTTCGTTGTAGATGTTTAAACTTTTTCATTTCGGATCTCTTCTCCTGCAAGTGGTGGTGGGGGTTAGTTCACGCAAACTAGCAGAATGCTCCGAGAATTTGACATGGAACTCCTGTGAAGCAATCCGATCTTGTATGTGGGTGCGGGGAGGCTGCATAACTAGGAACGTTTGGCTTGGATACGCAGAGCTTGGACAAACTCATGTGATAAGAGCTCGAGGTGAAACGAGACTAGCACCAAAAATTATAGCTGAAAGAGAAGCAGAGCTACTCTTCTTTCCAACGACAGAATCAGATCCAACGCCCGCGCCAACTGGTGCACCTAGCTCTCCTATTGAACAGGAGTATGGGTTAGAAAAGATCGGATACCTTACAGCTGAACTTCCTTCTAGTTCTCTGCGCTGGCCAAATGGTTATCCAAAAGATGTATCAAAGTTGATTGATGGAACTGACAGCGAGTATTACTTTCCGGGTTCTGTTCCTGATGTTGACATCAAATTTGATCTCCTTCAAAATCGAGCAATTAATGGAGTATACATCAAAATTTGGTATTACACCAATATTGATTCCATTAAAATTGGCCTACAGTCTGATGAAGGTGTGACAACATGGATCGACGGAGGATCGCATACCGATGGTCTCAATGAGGAAGTATCAATCACCTTTCGGGCGAAGGCAGCACGATACTTACGAATTCGCCTCACAGGAGGATCTCTTTTCGATGATAGTTCTTCAGAATGGGGCCTTCGTACGGTGAAAATTTCAGGAAACTTGGATGCCAACATTGTCGAAGACCCTGTTGACAATGAAGATGACAATGATTCACCTTTGTTTTCATTCTTTCCGCCAGAGACTGCGGATGTGATCGTGGAAGCCTTCACATCATCTGGCATAATTCTTGGTGAAATTAAGGCACGCCCAACGAGTCAGCAACGAGGAATCATGGATCAAGCTGGAACAGATGATCTCCTTGAGCCTTATAGTAAAACAAAGGAAATGTGGAGCGCCACTCTTCCATGGCATTGGGTTAAGGAAGGTTCACATCTGGTCATATCTGTAGCTAACAGAGATGGAATTGTTATTTCATATGACTTACAACTTGCGAACACAGTTTTATGGAGTGAGCATACACTGATACGACAGAAATTTGTTTTGTTTGGAACGGAACAACAATTCAAACGGCTTAATACGTTTACTTACGATGCTTCACGACTTGCAACAGGAATGTTCGGCATCATGCCTATCGCTACATTGAATTGGGTCGATGCCACAGTACTTCACTGGCCGTACCTAATTATTAGCACAAGTAAGGGTCCCCGGATCGTGTATAATGAAAAAGAACGTCGTGCTGAGATGCTCAAAGCTGGAGATGATCCCTCAACCGAACCTGGATGGGAATTCACGAAATACATGGTTGCCTTTCGTACTTCGTTTGCAAATACCGGTCGAGGCTTTGTGATCACCGAGATGGAAGCACCAGGTGATCACGGTTCGCCGTACTCAACTCAAACTGCGATCGCCATGGGTTGGGCGTTGGTGAACGACAACTCAAGTTGCACGTTTTGTGAATATAAATCATTGGGATATTGGGGCGGTTGGTCAGCAGCAGCTTGGTCTGGATGGTGTGGTATGAAAGCAGGAGATGAATGTGGTAACACATTATCTCATGAGATAGGTCATTCTATGACTTTGAACCATTTTACTGAAGGAACAGCATTGGACTGGGGGATTGCAGATGAATATCCGGAGGATGGGACTCATTTGGCTTCTCATCCTTGGGGGTATGACACCCCATCACGTCAATTCAGGACCTGGTATAATGCACACGATGGTTCTTCCAAAACAGGTGAGTTTTGACTATTGATTTCAAACTTCATTACTATTTGTCTCACCCGTTTTCTACGTTTTTGGCGTAGACCCTATGAATGGTGGTGGAGACTATGTCGTTGGATCCTGCTTCGAGCACTACACAGGTTTTCATGGTCAACGAAGTCAACAATGGGGATATGAAACCACTCAATTGTTATCTTCCGATACA
>CAAAJI010000279.1:38953-73378 GCA_900642245.1 Fragilaria radians
AAATTTGGACGTTGAACTTCCTATAGGTTGCTCCGACGAAGCATATGTAGCAACATTACGGCATGGGCTGAAACAGATTGAGAAACTGGGTGGGACTTTTGATTTGGTCTTTTATCAAGCTGGGGTAGACATCTTGGGTTGTGATCGTTTGGGGAGAATGAATCTCACGTCAAGTGGCGTTACGGAACGTAACAAATTGGTTTTTGAATTTTGCCACAAGCACAAAATACCCTTAGTGATAACAATGGGTGGAGGATATCCTCGATCCGATGATTGGACACCGATTTTACAGGCGCATGCTGGTGTTTATCTTGAAGCTCATCAATATCTGATGGACGTTATGGAAGGACGATGATTCTCAGAAAACGTATATTGCTTTAGCGTATAGTAATGAACCAATTTTGTTGAGCCTTGTATATTCATATTCTTTTCATCAGAAAAAGCAGAATATACAGTCTTTCCGTTTGAATCGTTTGAATTGCGGTATACCTGTTAAATTAGCTTCTAGTCGAGCTTGTCGAAATTCCTTTCCTCTCTTTCGCCCACAATCATCGGTAGAGATGTCTCCGGTAGCTCGAACACGTAGGAAACAAATATCTTTTTTGTCGTATGGGTCATTCATTTGTGGTAGGATTACATCATGCATGTAGTATTCTGAATGCAACCCTTCATTGAAGAAACCTCTTTCATACGCATAGGGAACGTTTTTGAATCTAGTTTTGGACCATATCCAAGCATTATGATAGGTTCCATAGAACATACGGTCATTTGCTGGACAAGAGGCAAATTCAGGTATTGCCGCTTTTGAATCGAATATAAAGATATCATCGAGGTAAACAACGTCACTTCGAAAGAGACCAACTTGTGTATACCAACGCAACTTATTCCGACTGTAATCCTCCATATAATCCCAGACTCGTTCAATCGAAAACCATTGTTTAATCATATTGTCCATCGATTGTGGATACAGCCATGGCATATTATGAGCTCCCCAAAATTGTCGATAGTACGATACGTTATGACGAGCATGAAACTCCTCCATGGAATCCATAACTACCAACGTTGTCATTTCTAGAAGTGATAGGGGATCAATGGGACATTCCGATTCATTGTTGCGAGGATTATCAGTACTTTCAATGTTAAATGTATGTGCAAATATGTCACAATGTGGATTATTGGCAATAATATGTTGTTCGATCGATGGTAGAACAATGTGTTGAAATTGTTTGGGTAGTCCAAAGAATAATAAGGCACAATCGGTTCGTCTTGTATTTGGAAATAACGTATCCGCCTTTAGGATACCCCATAAAAAATTCCACAGGTTGGATTGCAAATGTATACATACGGATAGGATCAAGACGATTGTGAACATGAATCGTTTGGATGGTGCTGAATGTGCCACACGTAAACTACGTCTCCCTCCTCCTAGACTATAGTTCCTGATTGGTAACGAAATATCATTGATTTTGGAATCCATGGATGTAGGAGAATCTTCCATCGACCCATGGCGCTTGATCATTTTTTGTGTGGATTATGATGGAATGTAAAAAAAGGTGTTGTCCAATGATTATTTCTACAGAATTTCAGGTCAGTTCCTGCCAAAATTCAAGGAACCACGACACTACCTAAATCCATACTAGTAGAAAGTACAGTAAACGTTTTATCCTCCCCAAACTCATACAACAATACACCATGTCCAACAATAATGCAATGGAGACTGGGAAACCCCCTTCCGAACCTGTGTCACAATTACCATCATCTCATTCAAGTAGTTTAGCAGGATCTGTAATCGAAGCGAAGGATGGTATGGGAGGTTCAAACTTTATTCGCATTCAGAACATGTCTGCCACAGGTACGTTTTGGTTTCCTGTTCTGTATCAGGATGTTGTCGTGGTTTCCTCTTTTTAGAGCTTGACTACAGGAAATATTCTATATAATCTCATGTTTCATGATTCCTAATCATTTTTGCTTTTTTGTGTGTGGGAATTTCAATAATACAACAATGATGGAAACACAACAAACACTTCCAACAATTCAGCAAACCTGGGTGTACGATTAGACTTGAAGACTATTGCTCTCAAATGTCGAAATACTGAATTTAATCCTCGTCGATTTGGTGCTGTCATTATGCGATTGCGGGAACCTCGTGCTACAGCACTTATCTTTGCCAGTGGTAAGATATGTGTCACTGGAGTCAAAAGTGCTCACAATGCCTCTCTGGCCACGAAACGATTTGCCTACATCCTTGAACGAGTGGGATTCCAACCTCAAGATCATTTAGAATTCAAGATACAAAATATGGTCGGAACGACTGATATTGGATTTCCCATTCGTTTGGAGGGGTTGGTCTATGCACATTCTGCCTATGCATCCTTTGAACCGGAATTGTTCCCCGGACTCATCTATCGACTGGTTAGTTTACGTGTGGTCTTTTTAATATTTGTTTCAGGGAAAATTGTCATTACCGGTGCAAAATCGGAACAAGATTTGAAACAAGCATTCATTAAATTGAAACCTGTATTGATGCAATTTCGGAAGGAAACAATAACAACCTTTCCTGTCCCACCCACAGAAAATGATACAGAAGAAGGGAATACGACATATGCTGTTAGTACTAAAGTCATGACGGACACTCCAAGAGAACGAGCGGAAGTGTAGCAGGAAAATGTATGCTGCATGGCGATTAAATTACAGTTCTCCAATCCAATGCGTTTCGACAATCTTTGTAAATTGGCGAAAAAGTAGATGACATGACTATTCTAGTTAACGTAATACCTTAAGTCGTTTGTTTTATAACATATCTCTTATTTGACATCAAATCCCTCTGATCGTAGACATTCTTTATGCATTTCAATTAACTTGACACAATCGGGATGTTCCTCACCTTTAAAGACAACACATTCGTCTCGTAATTTCTTTGTATCTGGACAGCAACAACAAATCTTCTTGCCTGACTTTATCCCTACTTTATCCTTTTTTTTTCAGATACAAGAATAGAAGTAATGTTGGAACATGAAATATTTGAGTTTGGTAGTTTCAAAAGGAGTCAGTACGATGGCAAAACTGTAGAAGGATGATTTCTAATTTCTCATCACACACAAAATCAGTAAGCAATACATTGATACTGTTAGATACTTACAACTTTAGGCTGTGCTGAAGGTTGTGGTTGCGATGGACTATTTCCCATGTTCGTTTGTTCGTTTGTGGCCGATTGGGGTGAGGTCGAGATTTCGAAATATAAATCTTATTGGATGGATACTTTCACACTGAATCAGAGGTGTGACAAATGAGTACCCAATGATCCATAATATGAAATTGAACCATTTTGAGTATGTAGTGAACACTACGAGTGTAGTAGACTGTCCGGCCGTTTGGGAGAACATACTATTGTCATGATGTTCCATAACATTCTTCTGGTTCTTTTGTTTCCTATCCTTCTCCTTCCTTCATTGAACGCATTTACCGTTCCTACGAAATTAAAAAGAAATGTCTACGATACAACAAGACACAACAATTATCATCATTTCGGTCCAATATGGAATTCCATAAGGAAAGAAACATATGGTGAAATTATGGTTCCTCGTTCCGATGGTAATCCGTATAAACTTTCCTATCGCATTGTACGACCCATGACACTGTTATCCAAAAAGGCAGCTCCTATTGTCGTATGCCATGGTGGTCCTTCACTTCCATCCAATTATCTCTACCCATTGGAACATGTTGTTCCATATCGATCCATTATTTTTTATGATCAATTAGGTTGTGGAAAGAGTGATCAACCTACAGATAAGGCATTGTATTCTATTCAGGCATCATTGGATGATCTAGATGCATTACTGCATAAACTTAATTTGCCAAGATTCCATCTATATGGTCATTCCTTTGGGGGGATACTTGTCTATGAATATTTGAAACGTGAGGCAGAACGAAACGAGAACAATACTCGTTGTTTGTCATTTGTCTTATCATCTACTCCCACCAGCATTTCCAAGGTCCTACAATCCTATATAAAATTAGAACAAGCATTACTCCAGAACACGACATTCCAAACTATGTTTGTATCCATGGACGAACGATTTCGACAAATGCATCAATGTCGAACTCCCGAAATACCACTCCCTCTACAAGACGCGTATGCTACTTCAGGAACTGTGTGGCGAGGTATGGATGTCATTGCTGATTGGGAAGCAAGACCCGACCCATCCTACCAACTCCCCCAAATATCGTGTTTGATTCTACGAGGTGAATATGATTTTGTAACTCAAGACTGTGTGGCAGCATGGAGTCAATTCATGAATCCCATTAAGGTTCGAATGATGGAACTCAAAGATTGTTCACATCATGGATTATTGGAATGTGGTTCTATGTATGGTGAACTATTAGATGACTTCTTTACTGAATTTGATTGAGAATCAAAAGTTGGGACACTAAAGGGAAATTTGAAAATCTAACTTTCGAGATACTACTTTTTAGGGGAACTTAGCATTTTAAAGTTTCATCAAGAACATGCGTCACAATGTGATTTCATGCTTAAATCACTTCATTACGCTGATTACTAATGTGAGTAGTTACTTTCCGCTGACGAATTTAGTTCATGGCGAAACTTTCTATGATTGAGGAGGGGAACTAATTCAACTTTGAAATCAATTTAGAGATAAGTGAGAGAATTAGAAAGTTATCATTTTCCTTGTTCCTTAATCAACTTGAACTCGTTATATAAAAGAAGCAACATTGAATTCATTCCATTACAATCTAACAGGGATGAAAGAATAGTGATATATGAAATTTAACACACGAAATGAAATATTTGAAGGAGACTAAGCCTGAACTTGAGCCGTTTGTTGTGCCGAATCCAGAAAGCCAAAACGTTCTTGTCGAATTTTGCGCCATTGCTTTTTGCTTGCCTTGACATCCTTGCGCATCTTTTCTTCCTCCTCTCGCTCTTTCTTGGTGGGGTCCATAATCATTTCCAAGGCCTCGGAGGGGTCTGTAAAGATCTGATCCCAGAGCGACTTTTCGGCTTCCTTTTTCTCGGCCTTTAATCTCTGCTCCATCTTTTGCAATTTCGCCAAAACTTCATCGGCTTCACGGGTCTTCCTATTTCTCCTCAAAACCTGTTCCAGATACTTATGAAGTAGATATGTTTCATGATGCTCAGGTCCGATATCAGGGGATTCACAGCGGAGCTTGATGAGATGCTTCAATGTGATTTCAGCCCATTCATCAAGACCGTGTTTCATAAATAATCCAGTCTCCGCAAAGTAATCTAAGATGAACTTTTCTTGATACCATTCCAAGTTTTCGAGTGGTGTATCTGCAACAGCTTCTTCGGCCATAACGATAAGCTCAGCCCTGGTCTTGCGATCTAAACCTTCCAATGCATCATATGGGTCCGCAAAGGAGTCAGTGGAATATTCCAGGCAGTGACGATAGTGGCGAAAGCCATCCACTCCACAGACTGTCCACATAGGCCAAATGTGAATTTGAATCTCGCAAATATGCTCCTTCAGTTCCAGATTGATTTTGCAATCACGATATCCTCCCTGTAGTGGTTTGTGGTCAGACTTTAGGCTTGAAAGTTTGACACGACGAATTAGTGGACCAAATGAATCTCGAGCAAGCTCGAGTAAGGCCAACAAGGATGGGAAGTCCTTTACGACAAGTAGTGCTCGACAGTAATCGGTAACTTTGAGAAGATTACCCTCGTACTTCTTGTCGGCTTTTCGAATCGCGGCGGCAGGCTCTTTGATAGGGCCCACTCCAACTTCCTCCATTCCCAATGATCCGGCAAGAGCTTTGCAAATTTCCACTAAGGATGGAAGAGCTTCTTCAGCCTTCTTCACCATGGCCTCAGCAATCTTCATTTTACTGAATTTGGAGTAGGCAGATAACTCTTTCTGAATTACGTTTTTCTCGATATTGTCGACACCATTATCACCAGGATCGTTGAGGCCTGTCATGGAGTTGAGGTAAGGATATACAGGATCTAATTGTAGCTTTCGGAAAACTTCGTCATATTTGCGTCGATCTCGAAGGAGAGAACAAATCATTCGATAAAAGTCCCAGGAATCTTTGATAACAGCCCGTCTCTTTGCGATGGATTCCAAGGCCTCTTCTTCATAATCTTCGCCTTTATCGGAATGAGCTTCTACACTGTAATAAATACCACCAGCTCCACCCCCCTTACTCTTTTGACCAGGAAGGGCTCCAGCACGAATGAGCTTGTTGGAATAAGCGGCAAGATTCAGGTATTGCTCCTCAATGTGATCTCGTTCTGTGTCCTCTAACTGTTCATCTCCCCAAGCTCGAGATGACTGTGCTGCCACCAACTACATAAAGTTAAATTAGATAACAGAGATAAAAATGTTGACATTCAAGAAAAGCCAAAAGAAAAATGATCATACCTTTTTCCCACTTGCTGCTGCTGCTGATCTTTCCTTATTTCCCATCATCATATCCATTGCCTCACACCAGGCAATAGCTGTTCTTTGTTCACAAGCAATCAGAGTGCATTTGGTTCCATCGATACCGACCAAATCAATTCCTCTGCGGCTCTTGTCAGTGGAAGGCTTTGCAGAGGCAATTATCATACTTTCGATCAACGTTGCTTTATCGGTATGGGTTGATGGCGGACTGACTAGCGTTAGTGTATGATTAGATGTATTTAAACGGTATATGAGAATGCCTTCAGGAACTCTATTGTAACGCTCTTCTCTCTTTTGATCATCAGTAACTACTTTCATGGCTTGCCTTTTCTTTTCATCGGTTGCCGCTTGTAAAGCCACTGCTTTTTGTTGTTCCTTCTCCGTCACAACAGCTTGATCAGCACCTTTACGACATCCGAAGAGACATTTCTTTCCGGATTTTGCATTGCTTGTCTTTGTTGTGGTGGTGGGTGTATTAACAGCAGTAGTACCAGTTGAGGAAACTGGGCGCTCAACCTCCGTAACATCAGGAGTCAATAACTTCGGATTTGCCTTTAATTCAATCGCATTTTTACCCTGACCTTCAATAGGAGGCCATGGGTATGCGGGGTCTACGAATGCTGCTTCCAGTATTGTACCGTTCAATAATCCCTTTTTCACTTCTTCTTCAGGAATGGCTTCATTGGGTGCGTTTTCGACATTTCCGATTTCGATTTCAGTCATCTTCCTGATTTAGAGAATGAGTAATGATTAGCTCTTGTTGACAAATCATCAAGAGATTGCCATCCTAAAGAAAACAAGCGACGACGGTTAAATGTTTGCTTTAAATAAAATCCTTCCGTTGAAAGCCTTCAAATTCCGTGAAAGACAAACCATCCGTTTCGAACGACAATTCGTCAAAAAAAATTACTATTTCTTGGATTTAGCGATAGTTCCAAAATCTCAAATTTTTTCCGAATGTTCGACTCTTAACACACATGTTAGTAACGCTCGAAAGATTTTCCACGACCAATTCCTATGTACGATTAACGTGGCCTCTGGTCGAAGTTCAACATGGAACTTTGATTAGAAGTGACTGATACTGGCGCAAATTTGTGTATTAAGAAATGATGATCATTCACCAATGCTGCAAAGCATAATATATCTTCCAAATTCCAGACAGACCTGTACAACATTATAGGACTTTGGATTTTGTTAGAATGGTGTTAATAAATATAAATATAAAGTGTTTAAGGTTTAACAACAACGTGATATTAGTAGGCATTGTTTTGCTACACAGATATGAATAGTACAGGTGGGATGTCATTAAACATTTGGTGTGAACAGCAAAGCCTCTTTGGATTCCAGTTACAAACTCACAATGAATAACTATGCCTAGGAATTTTCCACAGATGAAGGGAACCAGTCAGTTTTCAGCACAGAAATATTAGGCCCCCTAGGAAAGCAGTGTTCTTACCAATTTTAAGCATAACTTTAGATTGTGAAAAGTGGCTACTAGGGATACGATAGATTACTCTCAATTCATGCATACATTCAGTCATCGGTATAGAGCAGATCTTAATTAAATTCCAGTATAGTGCTTTTTTCAATGATGATAACAAGAGTTCTACACGATAAACTGCAATGAATGGTTCATTAGCGTTTACACAGCGATTGCTTTGGTATTCCTCTCTTTACGAAACAAATTTTGTACTGCCTATTTATTTAACAGTCGGATAAACTTAGCAACTTTCGTTCTAATTGAATGCTTTGGGCAGAGCACACTGTACTCGGTCGGTCGTGGTGACAGAATGCTTGAGTAAAGCAAAGATATCGAAAACACGTGTATTTGTAATCGTGCTCGCAACTTAAAATTATGAGCGTCATAAATTACAATCTTGTTCCTTAATGCAGAGCTTCAATAAACCTCGGCTTCCATTCCTCAACTCTCACGCTTTATAGTTGATCCTTTAACCAAATCTTGCACTCTTTTTATTTTAACTAGGTGAGATATACAACTATTATAGCTTAGCCATTCTTACTTCGACCTAATGAAAACTCACGAATTCGAAAAAAATTTCACATCTTGAATTCATTTTTAGAATGACGTTTTCATATATCAAAGCAAAAAGGTTTTCATGCATTGCTTAAGAGTTAATTTACATATGAACATTGCATATCAATTTAATCATTTCCATCGTGATGAATTAAGTACTCCATGGAGAGGGCAAATTTTGTTTATTCGTTCATTTCTATCATTTTTTCAAATCTACTTGAAACGCTTGGAGGGTATATGGATAAATTCTTTTACTCTTTTTTTTTTCTAGTTAAACTTGATGGCATGATGTACTGATATATTGAACATTGTATGTATATCTTCGAAAAATCTACCCTTAGTCTTAAAGCATACATTGAAGATACAAAAAAGGTATAAACTGAACAATGGCACATAAAAACAATAATTTTACACCAAACCAAAGCCATAAAGGGTGCATCAAACATCGATTAAGTTTCAATCAATCCAAGATAATTTCCTTGATGTCAGAGCTCTGTCTTTAGCTACTATATGTGTTGGCTAATTTTCTTGAGTTATTGTATAGCGTTAACTTTCGCTGATGAAGATGACGCTGGGGCGTATCCGATTGAGCATCAGGTTATGTCTTCCACAATATATTATAATTTGAAATAGCATACTGAGTCATTTCCCTTCAAGCATTAACTGCATCCAAAGCGTTTCCATGGGGAGCTTCTAACCATGCTCGGAAACCGCCTAAAATTTATAGAGGTGCATCAAATGGAGAGAACCGTTGATGCCCAGATGAATCTTTTGTTGTTCTAATCTACGATTGTATTTTACAATCTGTAGGAATCAACACCCAGTTATGCGAGACTTACAAGGATGATAGAAATGTCACAAAGACAGCAATGCAATCATTATTCCTTGTCAAGGCGGACGTACAATTTATGACCAAAGAAGAAACATGTTTCAATATAGCCTCACATTTAGATTATTTTGTAGTTAACAATGTCATATATGTTTAGATCATTTCTAGATAATAATAATATTGTAGCTGCTTTATATTAAACATAATGCCATAAGTTAAGCAAATACATTCGAAGAAAAGATGTGTATGCCCTTCTTCAGATTCTTTCAGCCGTTACATCCCAACGTGTAAAGATTCATTTGCAAAACCCAATCCTGTTCCTTTCTGGCAGGGATTAGGAATTCATTTGCATTGTAACGGTAGCACAACCTACCGGTTCTTCAGTGCAAAGATTTTCACAATGAAATATGGCAGAGACAATAGAAGCTGCAAAAGTTATGCAATATCATAAATTTGTTAATTCTTAGTGCTTCAATTAACAGATACCTGATCACAAGAATTATTTTCTTATCATTTTGTTTTCACTTGCTCATCCAATAGAATTCTTTCAATTTTGAATACTTTCAGCACAGAAAAGGGACTGAAGTAAAAATGCAATTGCCAATTTCCAGGTTGGTAGGAATTCCAGTGATACACCTACTACTGAATCAGATATTTCTATTGTTCTTCCCTTTATTCCAAACTGTACCATGTCCTGTTTATTTGCAAAAGTCTTTTGGTTAATGCTACAGCCAAATTAATTCGACAACTATACAAGCATTTTCCCAAGTGCCTAATTACTGAAACTCTCTTGCGTTTAGTATCGCATAAAGATTGCCCAGCTTTTCATGGAACATTCGTATCATCTATGATCACGAAATAAATTTAGACAATTTTGTTGTTTCAGTCACTAGATCTTAAGAATATCTTGAACAAAGCTAGAAGTGTTACTTGGCAAAAAGGTTTTAATTTATTCATGTTGCTCCTCAATGACAATTGCAATCCACACTTGATACCTTGATTATCTTGCATTTGAGAATTTTTCCTTTTATTCCTCAATTTCCTTTATCTTCTTGAATGCTCTTTACTTCTTTTCTATTAGTTCTTATGCACTACTTTCCGCTCTCTTTTCAATCATTTTGGCAACTTTCTTTTGTGGTATAGTCATCAATTATGGTTTTTATCCATGCCTCTACTTTACCCTATAAAAAGCTGGTTTGATGCTACAAAGGCATTTTTACAGGCTTACAATGGAATATTCAATATATCTACAAGCTTTGACTTTACTGTCAGACTGGATTTGTCGTTAAAAATTAAAAATTCCAACTTCTCCGAATTTGAAGATGTTCGTTTCTCAATGAATGGCAAGTGTTGTCTTTGTGGCATATCAAACCTCCAGATGGAGTATAACACACAAGGAGTTGATGCGCAATTCGATTTTTCTATCAAATGAGAAGAGCTACATATGCCAGACACAGCCCCTGGCTATTGTCCAATGGCTCCCCTCAAATGTGTTTTTACAGAAAGGGATGGAAATCAACCCATTACTCCGATTCAACTTCCGAACAAGCCTTTATTGTCCATTTGCCACATATATGAGAGATACCATTGAGCCTTTAATTACCGTTAAAAAATCCCAAATCCATGACCAAGTTTCTTGCAATAGAATGTACAACGAGCTGGTGATTTCCCTCATTAGTATAGTAATGGAGTCAATTATTCCAAACACAACTAGGGCGGCAAAGACAATAGAAACGAAGCAGTGATTGATGTGTCAGATGAAATGCGTCGAAATGTGCCCTGCAGCCATGCCATGACAAATGTTAAACAGTAAAAAAAAGCATATAGCAATAGAAACAAAACTCCAGAAGAGTTTTGATTACATCTGCTATTTCAGTTATTTACAAAAAAATATTTAATGACAAAAATGTTTACTCCCAAAAGGAACGGGAGCTAGAAATAAATACCTCACTTGCTTGATATAGCTTTGTCTTTGTTTCCTTACGATTTGGCATACAATAGTCAAGATCAGCGTCACTATCTGCACCCATCCATTCTACAACTGCATTCATGATTGATTCCCAGCTCAAAGTTGGAATCAGACGACCACGGCCGATGTTGAGAGGGCTAGAGTGTGTAATATCATTAGGATACATACCAAGAATTCTCCCTCCATCGACGGCTCCTCCCATTATAAAATAATTTCCTCCCCAAGCATGGTCACTTCCTTCGCCTGAATTAGCAGTTAAGGTACGAGAAAACTCAGATGCGAGGACTAGGCTTACGCTTTGCCATTGATCTTGAGCTTTCATTTCCTCATAAAATGCTGTCAATGCATTGTTCAGCATTGCAAAGTTTTCAGATAAGCCTCGTTTCAACGCTGAGTGATGGTCCCAACCACCCACGCTTAAGAAAAAGACATCTCGATCTGTTCCTCGTTGTTCATGTGATGCAATCAATGATGAAATAACTTTTAATTTGGAAGCATATTCGTGATCTGAAAAGGTAGTCACGAGTTGAGTCGTAGAGAGAGCTTTCAGGATTAACTCATTATCAAATATTGCTTTTTGCAATACCTTTGACCAGGTCTCTCCGTAAAGACTACTCTGTAGTACATTTGCGTCATTCAAGTTACCAAGATGACCTGTAACATCAAAATCTTCGCCTTGATTTGAAGGATTAAACTTATTCGTGTCGTATGCCGATACTAAAAGGGGATCCACGGCAACTCCAGGTATACCCACTGTTGCAATGGAAGCATCTTGTACTGTTATTGGTTGTACATTAAAACCTCTACGCTTAAGTCTGTCACACATTCGCCCTAAGATGCCTGTGTTAGGAATGTCATCATAAGGATCAACCTTCTGGGCTTCTTCCATCATTGTATTGTGTCCAAAAAGTGATGTTTTGGTTAACTCATAATAGTTATCTTTATTCACAGGTTTGTTTATGACCCCAGCATTGGCAAAGAATGCCAAGTCCCCAATATTGTAGAGTCGCTCCACTATTTCAAGACTCTGGTGAATAGCAAACTGAGAACACGGTTGCTCAACAGCATCGATCACTCTAGACCTCTCGTCATCGGTAAATGCGAGACTTGTTCTTTCTTCGTTGTACTGCACCAAAAGCGTTTTCCCATCGTCATTTTCCTCCGAACAAGTATGAGGAACAAGCATATTGAACGAATCCATACCTCCATCAAGGACTAAATAAATCAAGGCTTTATATGGACGATTTGATGGCAGGGGGGCCACAGGATTAGGACGAGTAGCTCCGCTCTTACGCACAATGTTTGTCACCTGAAATTCAGGGGTCAATACCATGAGTTGTTGAGCCTTCATCACAGCTAAAGACATATCAGACTCTGTCGCAATAATGCTGTTGATAAGTTGACGATTTGAAGCACTTAGTCGACCTGCAGTCAGAAGAGTTGCCAACTCATCAATCATTGTCTCCATACTTCCATTATCTGTTGGAGAGTAAGTTAACTTCCCCAAGATGCCTTGATTTCTTTCCAGGGGCATGTAACTCGAACACTCTACTGTGCTCCACCAATTAAATTTACCGAATCCTCCAAGGCAGTACGTTAGCCCATATTTAATGAGTGAGAGCATACCATTCAAAAAGTCGATTGTCCGTGGTCCTGTTAGAACTTGAGACTCTGGTGCAACAAGTGATGCCATCGCCACGGGACCTGATGGTTGATATTCTGGTAAAAAAAAGGAAAACACATTTGGAAACGAATACGCCATTTGTCCAATCTTCAAATTTACATTGATATCAAAGTCTACAAATCCAGAATCACTTGATAACTCAAAGTTAAGTGCACGCATCAAGCTAAGAACCTTGATGATCGGCTCTTTGAACGATCCATGCATGGGGTCTGCATCCAAAATCTGTGTTCGAGCTTCACGATCCAATAAAACACTAGCAATCGTTGCGCCAAGGTCACCATACTGCCCTGATCCATATTGCATGGGAGTTTCATCATTCGTAAAAGTGTAGATCCCATTTTTGAATGTAGAAGCTACGCGAGATATGTAGCCTGGAGATGGGTTGGAAACTCCAAACCGTTGAACTAGTCGTAACGCAAGAAATGGAGCAGTATTTGAATGATAAAAATAATGATCAATTGCAGCATCTGTTTCATCTTGAGCCTGATGAATTTCAGCATCTGAAAGACTAATAAAATGAACGGGATTACGGAATGAGGCGCTAGTTCCAAGAACTTTCACGACTGATCGAATATTTTTCCTCAGCTGTCGTAACCCGTTTTCATCTGTCACTTCAAAGATTGAGGAGGAAGTAATCTTTCCATCAATAGTGAAAATATTCATTCCATTTACGCTTTTCATGACCCAATTCGAACGAATGGACAGAGGTTCAAACGCGCCAATTTGCAATGATGTCAGCAACTCAGCAGTGTTCCGAGGTAAATTTATATCTGAGAAGACCTGTGAATCCACTAAATTCACATCGCATACACAGTAATCATCGATTGATATGCTGCAAGTAGAGATTCTCTTACACTGAGACATAACCGATTCTACATCGCTTTCCGATGACCAATCTACCCGGAAAAATGTCTTTGTATCGTTTTGGACTGATCGGCTAACAGCTTCAACCTCAACCTTATTTGGGGCATGGACAATGCCAATTGTTCCATCCGGAAAAATCTGTGCCCGGAGTGTACATGGGGTATCGGTCCAAAAGTTTTGCGAATTCAAACAGTAAGTACCAATCGATGGATCTTCATCTGCAGAACACTCTGGACGCGGCCATCGGTTACACAGCTTCCGAGAACATCTCTGCTGGGCTTTAACATAAGAAATCCTTTCACCCCAATACTGTTTTTGTGGCACAGTCAGATTGAATAATGGCTGAAGTCAAAGTTTAGCAGATTATGCTTACCTTATCTCTCCATTTGCCAGATTGATCTTCGTTAGGACAACAAGCTGCGGAAGCAACCTGCGTTCGTGGGTCTGCGCAAGTAAGATCCCACCAAGACGTTCGCCGAACAACCATTTTAGCGTTTTGAAAAAAAGCTTGATAAACACAAGGAATTCTGATGTACTCGAAGAAAACACCATTAACTTCTACCACTCTCAAATTATCCAATGAACATTCGATTCCACTGCAAGGGATATCATCATCAAGGATCACTTTGGGTTTGTACTCACAACTAGAAAAATCCTCAGAGCCACAAAGCTTCGCAAACAAACTACCTGGGCCATTGGGTTGTAAAGTAACCCGAGTCGTTAAAGGATCTGTTGACCATTCAATTGGATCATTTAGTAAGTCAGGGGTAGAGTTTCTCCCTAATAATCGGTAAGTAGCACCAAGTTTCAAGAAATGTTTATCCGGTAGGTCTGCGCACAAAGGCTTACCGTCACCAATATATTTGCGATTTAATCCCATTTTGGGGAATACATCTCTAAACTCCATGTTGATTCGCATTGGGTCAACTCGATTATTTTGATAAACAGTCTCAATATTCCCCCTTGTAGGTCTAGACTGGAAACCGGTCCATACTCGTGCATATTCCATGATATCGGCGTTTGTATAAGCCAGAAGTGGATCATTATTTTGATCCTTCATACGATTCCCGTCCGACTGCAAGAGATACATTCCAATCGAAAAGAGCTGCATTATTTCGCGAGCATAGTTTTCATCAGCGTATTCCACATTCCCAGATGAACGCCACGTATAGTCCGTTGATCTCGAACCATGGTAAGTCAACATCTCTCCCATGACAGGACTGTATGAAACTTCTTTAAGTATTTGCCGATAGCTTCCAAAGGCATTTCGGACAAAAATATCGTAATACGCAGTCATCGCGTCCGTTAAGAGTTCTCCATCAGTCACAGCACCAGGCTTTACGACGAGTATTTGGGATAGAGACCAAGCCATCCTTTGCCTTAATTGATCCTCCGCATGTAAAGCTATATGAGTCCAGATTATCCTCTTTTGCTTGGCAAAATCATCAGCATCAGCAGTATCATAATTGGTAATCATGGCATCGAATGCTCCTCGACCCTGACTTCCACCAAGGCTGAGGTCGTTTGCAACTTCAAAAGGACTGCCGCATAATAAAATTCCATTCGAATCTTCATATTGGATATTATCAGCAGAGAATCCGAAGAAATCATTTAACTGTTGAGATCGCAGGTCTTTCGGGAGCGAATAGTAGTGAACAACGTCACCAAGTCTTCCGACGTAGCCAAAATCATTTCTGTTATCTGCCCAATATCCCATGCTATGCCAATCTGGAAAATTCAGCACGATTTCACCTGTAGCAGCGACCTCTTTTATTGGATTCCTATTTTCAGAATTACCTGGATGGCGATCTAATCTTGCCCAGTCCGTTAAGTCATAAACTGATAGGTGGTCAGGATGAACATTTTTCCAACACCTAGTTTTATCCTGGTCTCGCACTTCAAACCCCACAAGTTGATACAACGGAGCAGGACACTCCACAGACCACCAGTTCCAAATATCTCTGACAAACTCGTTTTTGTCATCGCTATGAAAGAGAAGCATGGAAAAAATCTCATGAACTGTTTTATCTAGTCTTGAAGCTGCACCGGTGCAATCAATGGGTATCCATCGTGATGTTGTTCGCTCACAAGGGAATCCAATTGATTTATCATCCTTTACACGGAGGCCATCAACAGCGTATAAAAATCGAGTACCTTCTTCTCCTCCACCCGTTACGTCATAAATTCCTCGTATTGTTTCAGAATCGACGTTAACGTAAAAGTTAGGGCGATTTACTCCACCATTTGGGTCAAAAGAGTTTGCAGCGCAAGCGGTCGGTTCAAAGCTTAGAGAACAGTAATTCTCGTTGAGAAATGTCCTTGGTGCATTTGAACAAATCATTGACTGTTCATTTTGAACGACGTTAAAAGTTTCCCTGGCAATTTTTCCACCGCCGTCTGGTGAAGGCGTTTCAATAGTGTTTGATAATGTTTCCTATGATTAAAGGGTTAGAGTAGGCCAGAGACACTAAGGAAGTAGCATTACTTCTACTTACGAAGCGAGGATCATGCATCCAATACACACCATTATATAAGGCGAAGACTGGATTGATTGGGTTACCTGGCTCTCTTAGAGTTTCGCAAATACTATTGGTTAATTGCCTTTTGAGGATGATTTCTTGATTTTGAATTCTAGAATTTTCAAAAAATCTATCATCGACTGGTTGAGCGTCATCTGTAGAGAGGTCGATTACAATATTCGGAGTTGCACCAATAGAAGAATCGAATCTGATTTCGGGGTTTCCATTTTTTCCATTGAAAGATATATCAGAGTTACCTTTATCAACTGGTGAATACATGTACATGTCACCACCAATTTTATCCATATTGGATGACCTTGCAATTTGAAAGCTAAAGTAATAGGCTGCATGTAAGTGAATTGCACGATTTAGAATTCTTCATCAGCAAATTCATCTTACCTTCCATCAGGCCATTGACTTGTAGGATTCCAAGGATTGAAAATTGGTCCGTTTACCACTGTTCGAATGAAGCCGTCAATTTTCAGAATCTTTTTTTTACCAATGCTTTCAATCTCGATGTACTTATCGTGATCTTTGGATGAGAATGAGAACCGCCTATACCGAGTGCCTTCTTGACACGGATGAGTTACAGCAGCATTATAACTGGCTGTTTCCATTCTCGCATTCATCAATCGACGAAACATTTCTCTATGAGACGAAATAGGCTGCTCGCCTTGCTGTTCCGCTACCCATTCTGCGAAAGCATATGAAAGGTTTGGCTTATCATTTAACTTGTTTATCTGGTCTAAAGTGGGACCAAATGTTGCTTGCTCCAAGAAACGCGCAATAGCATTCCTGTTCTCACTAGCCGCTATGTCTTTTGTATCATATGACGTGAGTTTGTAAATTGAGCCTTGTGGTAATATGGGAAGATTAACAAGACATGAACCGTTTTCGCAAGTCCATTGAAGTGAGGAAAACTCGCCACTTGATGCTTCCCATCCATGGCTGTCATACGAACGGCCTACTGGCTTAAAACTTAGCCTATCAGGAGGGAGTTGCACCAAAGTACAAAGTTGTCCAACTTCGGAATTGTAGAACTTGAGCACTCCGTCCCCATAAAAGTTTATTGAACCAGTCAAAGGACAGGTGAATTCATCTGTTGGCTCGCTGACGACCTCTGTGGTAGGTTCTGACGTTTGTTCTGGAGTTGGTTCAGAAGAGGGCTCTAGACTTGGTTCAGAAGTCGGTATTGGAGTTGGTTCTGGGGTTGGTGCTCTTGTGCGTCTACGTGTAGGCTTGCGTGTGGGCTTAATCGACCGCTTTCGGGTCGGCTTGCGAGTCGGTCGCCTTAACGAGGCGAAGATCCTTGGGAGAATAGCAAAGATAAGATAAAAAAGGAGTATTTTCCTCATCATTCAACTCTCGGTTGAAAATTTTTGATGCTTGATTTCTATATGTTTTTATGAAGACTCTTTCGTGCTACTTTAATAGCACGACCAAGTCCCAGGAAACAACTGAATAAAATCGATTTCCTTAGCTCGCTTTCGAAATTTTTGTGTTTTGACAGGCCAAGGGCATAAGTAACCCAAAAAGAATGAGGTAAGAGGAAAAGGAAAAGGAAAAGTTAAGAGCTTTCAACTAACAATCAGAAAAAGCAATGCTATTCCGTGTCAAGGTTTTCATTTAATTTTGCAAGTGAAAGGGGCTGAATATGCGCTGTGCTGAATGTGTAAATGCATTACCCCAAATCAAAGCATATTTTGTGGTTCAGGGAATGATAATTGAGTATCAACCCAATGATTTTTCAATTGATTGATACAAATCATATAACCAATTCACGCACATCTTGTAAATACCAATGTACGCACATCTGTACAAAGTTCAAAAGCTGGAAAAATAGTCATTCTTTTGATTGGTGGTCACAACTTTTAATGTAATAATATATTCAAGACCTTTTCATCAAGTGCTATATTTGTCAAATGAAGAGACAACTTCCCAGCATTTTTATATAACTAAATTATTTTGTTGTAAATTAAGAGTTGTCACAAAATGTATGACTTGTTGGCTGTACCCAAGAAGAGGTAATAAATACAGTGTCTAAAATATCATGATGATGAAAATTGAGACTAGGAAGACTCCTATGCTTAACATCAATGACTTTAACTGCCAAAGAAAGGCAATACCAAGGGGGGGGGGGGGGGGGGATATGTCTTATATACTTGCCTCCAATGAGGCTTACCTCAAAAGAATGAAGCGTGAATGGCTTCAGAGCAACAAAGGTATTGTGACGATTGTATAGTGATTTTACGTACTTTGAATTCGTTTAGCATTTTCACCTTTCATTTGAAACTCCTGTTGAACAACTGGTTATACAGATCATTTTGGAGAAAAATCATTTACAGCTTGGTTTTTTATTCAGCCATATCCAACCTACAAAGATGTAGGAAGAAAAGAACACGCGCACAGAGACAGAATAATTCAAGGAGATAAGACAAAAAGTTGTTGCAACCATAATGACTATACTCCTCTTTACCAAACAATATCATCATGCTAAGGAGAAGAATTTCATTACTAATGCTCACTTTATCCAGAAAAGACTTGCAATGAACGCAACTTGAAAAATTTACATTTTAAAAGTTGAACTTTTAGTCTGTAATTGTCACCCTGATTTCACAGTATAAGTTCAGGCCAGGGATTCAGTTTTGTTTCCTATTTCTTTACCTGGTTGGTCCCTTCGTCATTTTGTCAGGGAACCTTGGAATTGGTCTAAATCTTCTAACTTCCTTTGACACAGTCAGCTTTTCCTTCTGCGTTCAAAAGAAAGTATTGATGTTCACAGCTTCCTATTTGACAATGAAACCCGTCAAAGGTGCATGGCTTGAAATTCATTTCATTTCCAATTTACAGAAACCATAAAAGACTCAAAATGTTGTGCAGTATAATCATTTTATAACTTTGAATCATGCCCTTAAACCGATGGAAATTCGAATGAGATCAAAAAGGGTAAACCAGAGGCCTTTAAGCAAAAAGTTAAAATTTTGATTTCATCTTGCGTTATCTGCCTTTTCCTCTAGAGCAAAAGTTAGAGCCAACTTTGGTTTGAGACATTAATCTTCTAAATGACTCTGCCTCAAAATTCTAAATTAAACATAATTCTTTTCTTGCATTACTTTAATGTTATTTTCCCTAAAATTCAATCACCTTTGAATTCAAGTTGTTTAGCTTGATTTTGTGTATTGAGTAATTAACATATTTAGTAAAATCTTATGACTTTCTTCAAATCTTGGGACCAAAAGGATTTAACCTCCCCTCCTCTTCTAGCTATTTCCTTTGAATTTGCGTTAACTTCTGCATTGTAAATCCTATCTTTATTGGAGAATTAGTTGACTGAAAGCTTTTTCTTGTAATTTTCCATGTCGTTGATTGTAGTAGGTAAAAGCATTTAAATGCAGGCGGTTCACTACCTTCTGTAAAAATCCTCTGAGAGAAATAATTACACAGCATTATGAATTCCACAAAATTTCGATAGTTTTGGGTGTCATACAGGGTTTCCTCCATACACTGAACAACCTAAAACAGTGAAAAGAAACCTATCACTGGTAAATTACTGTGAAGACATGGCATTGAAATATTGATACAGGTCACAATCCTTTCCTTAGATCCTATCAATACCCGCAGGACATGAACATGTGGTTGAAAACAGTTAGATCCTTTTGATATCTAATGGAAGTTGCGGGCAAATATGCAAGGTTCAGTGTACATTATCGAATCTTATTAAAGTACATATATTTAGGGCCAACACTGAATTCGCTTCAAAATATACCCTACGGGACAACGTAGCAAAATTAAAACTAACTTACACTTGCATTCTCCATGCGGTTACCCAAGACAATGAAGACAATCATTATATCATTGCGAGCAAGGAAAAGGAAAATTTTCTTTTGTACTGATTGGGAATGACACTGCTTGAAATACGTAGTTGCACAAATTCTAGTCAGTATTTTTTTGTCAACACCATCACATGAATCTAATTGTGATTGGTAGTGTATTTTTGGCAATATCGTCAATCGAGAACTCACAATCAGATGACCTCCACAGTGATACGTCCAAATGGTCTCGTCGCACCGCACGAAAGCGAAAGTCCATTGGAGAATTATTGCAAGGGATTGCTCCGCCTATCCAGGCTATTGAAGGAATTTTATTTCACCCAAATAACGAAGAATCACACAGTCTACCCTCGGATTGTGGTTGGCCTTATAGCATTGAAACACTTCCAGATATATCTCAAATCAATTGGTCGCATCATCCTGAAATAAGTCCTATAGGAGGAGGATCAACCTCCCTGCGGGCGACACGGAAACGTCAACAGATTGAAGCATTTACGTATCTTCTTCGTCCATACATAAAGCAACCTTGCTGGATTGTTGATGCAGGATCGGGCTCTGGAGCATTATCAATACCACTGGCACACTTTCTTGGTTGTCGAATACTCGCCTTGGATGTGAATGACGTAGCCTTGGATCGTTTGAGAAGTAAACTGAACCCGTCGCCTACAGCATCATTAGTAGATACTCTTTGTGTTGATCTCGCTTCAGACAATATCAAGTTACCATCAAATACGGTTGCTATTTGTTCTCTCCATGCATGTGGAGCTGCGACAGATATGGCCATTGAATTGGCAATTCGTCATCAACTTCCATTTATTGTTAGTCCATGTTGTACAGCAAAGGTGTTGACAAGCCGACCATCGTTGGAGGCACTTAAATATGGCCCGACAGCATCTAGGATGCGAAGCGGGTCTCCGTTGGGAATGACATATCCACGTTCGGCATGGTTGTCATCAAATCTGTTGTCACCCGACCAAGACTATATCCGGTTGGCAAAAATAGCCGACGTTGGATTGGGTCCACAAACACCAAACGATCAACGAGATCATCAACGAAAAGCGAAACTAATTGTTGAACTAGATCGTTTATGCGGTGTGATGGAGCGACATATGTATGCGACAGCAATTCTTCGGATGCCAAATTGTAACGACTATGGCAAAGCCGAAATTTTAATTGGGCGACCTTTACATCAAAATTGAACCTTTTATCCTTTATGTATGCCGAATAAGACTATGTTCATCGCTTCATTTGTATCTCCTATCTTTGAGCCAAAAATACATAAGGAGAGTAAAATGTACAAAAAAAATCAACAAAACCAAAAAGTTTTTATTCTATATTCTAGTGGTCGTCGTCATCATCGTCAGACATGACATTTGAGCGAAAGAGTGAAGTCCCCCCCTCCTTCACAAAGGCGTCTATCATATGTTGAAGTTCGTGAGCCGTATAATACAAGTTCTTGTGGTCTTCCACCAGGTGTCGTTCATACAGTTGAATCATTGGAGTTTCGTTGAACTGAACGCTCCGCTTCCGCTGTTTTTGAATTTCTTCCTCCATTGCATCTTCATAAGTGTGTAGCCATGACAATGAATCTTCCGAATCAATTTCAAATTCTGTACAATCTTGATCAATGTCTGTATCTTGGCAATGATCATGAAATATTGGGTAATCCTCAAGCGAAGCATCAAAGGACAGTTCTATGGAATAACAGGTAGGTGAAAACTGGTGTCTATCACTGTCGCCATCTTTAGGAAGGAATGAATCGCAACCGAATTGTGGGGTATTATTAACTTTGGTACATGAAGAAGTCGGACAACACTGATTTTGAGTCATTACCTTCTCTTCGCCTCTGTCGCCCTCTTTGCTGGAATGATCCCCCCATGCGTGTAACGTAAAGTTTGCTGTCGTATGGATCCCCAAAGGCTCAAACTCCCAATCAAATTCCGAATGCTGAGGTTTCATTCTTTAATTTACAACTACGTGTTTACGTTGATAAAACTGTGCGTTTCGTCAGTCACAGCACTTTTCAAGAATGCTCGTATAGAAGTTCGTACTAAATTCCTGAGAAAAAGGTAATGCGTGAAGGCTTAGTTAGCCTCTGCTGTGAAAAAATCATGCGGACGTACGGGAAAACTTAAATCTCAATACCCAATACTTCAAGGGAGTTTGGTTCAAATCTCATCCACGACCGAGTTTGCGTAGAACTCTTAAGTGTCGTACCAATGCTCTTCAGGTTGATGTACGGATTAATGAGGACGTTGTTCAAAACCGTTACGGGTGAGAAACATAGTTGTTGCATGAATTAAGGATCAATTTTTTGGCGCGCTGTGCGATGCCTTGAATTCTATCGCATCACTTGATACGAAATATGCTTTGGGTTGATAAGCACCGTCCAAAGAACTTGGATGATCTATCCTACCATGAAGAGACGACGAAACGACTAGAGGCTTTAGTTAAACACAGTGCCAATATGCCTCACTTGTTCGTATACGGTCCGTCGGGATCTGGCAAGAAGACTCGAATCATGGCGCTATTGCAAAGGATTTATGGCAATGGTGCCCATAAACTCAAACTCGACAAACGCTCCTTTACAACTCCATCGAATCGAGTTATTGATATTAACATGGTTTCCAGTCCATATCATATTGAACTCTGTCCTGGAGATGCCGGTCTGAATGATCGATTTGTCGTTCAGGAAGCGATTAAGGAAATGGCCAGCAACCGGGCTTTGAATTTCAAAAAGGGAACCGAATTTAAGATTGTGATCCTTCATGAAGCGGATCGTTTGTCTAAGCAAGCGCAATCAGGGCTCAGAAGGACCATGGAGAAGTATGCTACAACCTGCCGACTTATTCTGGTATGCAATTCGCCTTCGAAACTGATGGAACCAGTCCGTAGTCGATGTTTAGGAATTCGAGTTCCAGCACCGACAATAGATGAAGTACGTAGAAAATTGAATTTCTTAGCGTCTCAAGCTTCTTTATGCTTCTGATTGACTCATTTTGATCCTGTAATTGGTTTTTCTCTCTCTCTTCTAGATTTGTCATGTCCTGAAGGAAACTTCTCGAAAGGAATCCATCACATTACCAGATCGTTTGGCCGTTACGATTGCTCGGGAAAGTTCACGCAATTTGCGACGGGCTCTACTCATGTTGGAGGCAACTCACGTTCGGCACCGTCATGATTCTGCTGGTCTCACTCCAGACCTTCCCATCATACGGACTGATTGGGAGATCTACATCCATCAACTAGCTGTTGATATAAGCAAGGAGCAGTCTCCTCAGCGGCTCATGGCTGCGAGGGAGAAGCTATACGAACTTTTGGTTCATTGCATCCCGCCAGCAACCATACTAAAGACGTTAGTTCGGGAACTACTGGTCAATCTTGACGACATGCTAAAACAGGAAGTATTAGAGTGGGCTGCCTTTTACGAACATCGAATGGCTACGGGTGGTTCCAAAGAAGTATTTCATCTGGAAGCATTTGTCTGCAAATATATGGCAATCTACAAAAGGTATCTTACAGATATGTTTGGCTGACGACATATCCCCCAAGACTACATGAAGTACTTTTTTCATTCCAGTAGATCTCCTCGGAAACATAGATTACTCCTTTTCGTGACTATTAACATCTGCAAGTTAGAGTATCATAACATTGCCAAAAAAATTCTTAATTCTTATCTCATACTGGCCGATGATACATATTTCTTTCTTATTTCAATCCTTTTATTCTAACGCAACCATATGGAAAAAAATTATCTGAAAATAGAGAAGTTTTCAGCTAAAGCATTTTGAATCGACTCAAAACTCATGAAAATGATTCCTTGTCCGGGAACAACTCGTCCTAAACGTGGGACGACCCCTGCATAAAATGCGGCAATACCCTCTTTGGCCCATATTTGTTGGAAACAATCTAGAGTATTCTTATATTGGGACGCCTTCGTTCCTTGCATACGTGTCTGATCGAGGGGGAGGGGGGAAAGAGAGGTTGTGGACGTGAGTGATTTTTTTTCTAGAATTTTCCTTAACGTGCGGATAAGTGGGTGAATGTGTCGGTACTAACCTTTACGACATCGAACGGATTGTTACCCAGAGTAGAAAAGCAGCCCGCGGACATACCTCCCAAAAGGCCAAGAATGGGAGTCATTTTCGTTTCTCCGTCGTTCGTAACGATACGCTGAAATTCGTTGAACCACATAAAGCGCAACCCTTGATTGGATCCTTGTTTCAAGGCTGTGGCAAAAGCTCCTTGATAAGCACCCGAAATACCTTCATTCTTTATTATCTGCTTTAATCCCGAAAGGAAGCCCATATTCAACTCAATACATTTCGTCTTGACTGTTTCGACTGGAGCCACAATTAGCAAGGCCTCCGATATTCCAGCACCCATACCTGCCAAGAAGTTTTGTCCAGGATTCAATTTACCATCCTTTCCCCTCATCATTTCCTTAAAGACAGAATTCAATCCAAATCGGATACCTGCCTTGGGGATGGATCCCAACAGAGTCGGTGCTAATCCGCGATAGAGTGACCAAAATCCAGTAGTCCGAACCGTGTATTGCAATCCAGATAACATTCCAGTGTACGGAAGTGGAGAAGCACCACCCACCTTCACTTTCGAATGCAATTGCAATTGAGTTTTAATGTATTCCATTGGCCACACGGCCGTAGCCTCAATACCCCCAGCGATACATCCTGCCGTCATGGCAGTCAAAGGGTTACTTTTCTTCTTGGCTGGAGTTGAAGGCGCTGCGGACATTGGATACGGACTTGTTTTAGCTCGACGATTGTGGATGGAATTTTTTCTGATGGATGCCGACCAGATACCGAAAAACAGTGGCGAATAATATTCGAAATCAAAACTCCGTCATTTTTTAGGAAGATTTGGTTAAAAAGGTAAAAGGATCTTACACATATGAAATGTTTCGTCCTGCAGCAATCACCAACGGAATAAAAACCAAAGAGTTGAATGGTTGTCAGCAATCAAAGCTAACTTACCAAGCCTATCGCATACAAAAGTGAAAATTCTTCACTAAATATGCATGGAAATGCACGCATGGAAATGCAAAGGAATGCCAAACATCTTACAGGTATCACATTACAATCCTTAGCACAATCAGCATTAATCCTTCAAAATGGAGGAAGATTGATCTTTGGAGATTTGCCAACATTCACTGTCCAAGCTTAAGTAACCTGGGAGTAAAGTTGATGGATGACATCCATACTTTAGAAAAGCAATATTCTACCTATTAGTCAACAGACATTTACCATCTATCTTTAAAAATTCAAATTTCCTGCAACAAGTAAATTGCTATAACAATATATTGATATTATAATAATGTTGTGCATCTCCATTTCTCCTTTCCTAAGCCTTCTTATATCTACAATCATGTTAACTGCATAAATGCATCTTGATGCATCTAATATATGCCATCATTATAGAAATCATCCTGATAATGGACTATTAAGGTTTCTTGACAATTGAATAGGAGTTTGATGAGATCTAGGAAAAGCAAGTATCCTTGATGAGAGGATTTTTTTGTTGATCACTACCATAACAATCAAGCATGATGAAATCGACAATACAAGTCAAATAGTCAGAAAGGTTTCTGAATATCCAATTAAGCAATAGAAATTGAAAAAACATGCTTCACCATAACCGCCAATTCAAATGGCTGCTTCCAACATACCTGAAGTTAGTGGACAATGCTGATGCAAATTCTTAATTTATCTGATGGGATAGCGTGCTTACTGAATTTAATGGTATCTGTCCTGTCCTCTACACAGGTTCTACCAGTTTCGATAATACGTGCACTCATAACTCCGCATATAATTGATTATATTGAAATATTGCTTTGCCAGTTGGGGATTGTCATCATTTGAATATCTACTAATAAACACATCCATATCTTGTCAAAGAATAACCATGGACTGTCAATTCATTAGTGTGTTATGGGAACATCAATTAACTAGGTACTTCGAACATGCCTCGAGAAAAAAGGGAACTATCAGTGCGGTCTAGTAGACATTTCATGAATAAATTGGGTTACTCTGCTAACACATGTTCTTGAATAAACTTTGAGAACACAGCAATATGAATGGTATAAGTCTCAAAGACAACCTGAAGGGCTAGGAATGATGCATTTATACGTATTGGAAGGCCCACTAAATCTTCAAGTCTTCATCAAATTCGAATCCCATGTCTAGAAGGCAACTTAGATTGTATGCTTTCCACTGCGACCTTATATTTCAGTCTTTGAAAGCTTCTCAAAAGAAAATGAATCCTGTTCTTAATACCACTTCACATGCAAAGATAACTTCAACGCTTTCGAAAGATTAACACAATGGAAATTCCTCATGTGTCAAAGATCCTCTGATGACGTGATTCGTCGATTATTCTGCTTATTCTTCTTTTGGAACGAATTCTTTTTCTTAAATTCTACTTTACCTTTCGTAGATATATTGTTTCCAATCGTCTCTGCGACTGTCCATTTTTGTGTCGTATGAATATTCACCCCCTTGTATCCCTCAGTCCCATTATTCCATACATCAAAGGCTCCGAGAGCAGAATCTTCAGCATTGTCAATCCGAGCCTCTTCCATACGACGACCTTGTTCTCGTCTACGTTCTTGTGCCAATCGATTGGTTTCGTCCTGTTGCTCCTGCCGTTCACGTTCACGTTCTGCGCGAAGTTCTTGTCGCCGTGTCGTCGTTCGAATCTCTACGGTTGTCCAACTAGACAATTTGGCGGTGTCATTCGAATTCATCATGGTATTATTTGCTGTAATGTCTTGATTCCTAATATTATCTACAACAATATGCGCTTGTTGTTCACAACCGGAGGCCGCAATCTGAGCTTCCTCCAGGGTATCTGGAATGGATTCGTCGCTTCCCAATATTATGCGTATACGATTCGGTAAGACAGATTTTTCTAAGGTTTCTTCCGTATCCGAAAGTTTTTGTAGATAGGAAATATCTAAAACTTTTCCGGTCTCAGAATCGTGCAAGGAATCTCGAATTTTGACAACAATACCTGGTTTCCAATTGTGTTGGTACTCGGGTAAGCGTTTTTCAGCTGAAGTCGCTGCTTTGTTTCCAATCCAAATTTCGATTGGCATATCTGGTTCCATTAAATTGATAAATGTCACTCCCTCTAAGTATACGTTATCCTCCATCGTATAATTACCTTCCTCTGGAGTACGGTGTAAATTGATTCTCTTCGTCTGTCTTTCATCAACATCAACCATTCCACCATCTCTCTCAATCTCTTTGTCTTCCTCACGCTTCTTCTTTTTGGATATCCATGCTTTCTTCTCTTCTCGCTTACTTAGTATGAGAGGTGGTGGGACGTCATTCTTTATCTCAAGTGTCGTCGCGACAGTATTTGATTGTTGATTTTGGACAGCAACAGCATGTAATGCTGAATCTCCATATATGGCAATGTCATGACAATGAGAAGATATAGCAGCAGATGATATTTGTGCAAGAGTCTTTTGTAGGTAGCTTTTCGATTGTTCCTCCTTCTTACGATCCAATTGATTTTGTTTCAATGATTTGATGACATTTTCTTGATGTTTCTTTCCTTGTTCATGCAGCAAAATCGACTGACGGTCACTTCCCATCCAACTATTACATACTGCACAATAATGACGCTCCTTATTCCTCCAAGGCTCGCGGCCACCTTTGGGAAAGCTTTTCGTGCTCATTTCCAAGGTTGTAATGAAAGTCAGCTATTTTTGAAGTCAACGAGTATCAAGTAACGAAAGAAAATTGGAAGGCTAATAACCTAATTAATTTACTTCCAATCGAGTTTTCCCTTACAAAAATTCCTCATTTTGTTTGTAAGAATGCAAACCCAACAATCGACAAACGTAATCCTTTCGAAAGATCAATTATTGGAAGAATTCCGCGCTGGTGTTACGGCAGTACTTCGATCATGGTCTGCCTTTCGAACTGCTGTGGATTCGGGATGGGGTGGTCCTCAATCTATGGACAAGGCGGAATTCTTACGTCAATCGTTGTATGACCTTTTCTCAGGAACTACCAAACCAAAAATCGATGTATTAGAATTGGAAGATAACTTGGCAATTTATATGGAGGAAGAGTTTTCAGTTACTTTGGAGGACGGTTCTGACCGTCAAGTTGCTCAAACTATATTTCAAATGTATGAGGATTCTATAGGGAAAGGTGATCCGACATTTTGTCGTCAAATGGTGACGATTGCAACACAAGCATCGAATCAAATTTCGAATCATCCAATCCAAATTCAATCCAACGAATATGATGACGACGACGACGACGACGATGATGATGATGATGCTATGGAAGACTCGGATGCTGCAGAAATGGATAAAGAGAGTGATTGCTTGACAACGGTAGTAGCTAATATCTATGCAAGTGAATCCCTGTTTGGTGCTTCAAAAGCTGTCCCCAAATCATCTAATGATAAGAATCCTCCAAGACAATTGGGAGATCCTATTCCAGTCAAAGAAGTTCCTCCCATCGATGAGGATGGCTTTGCTCCCGTCGTTTCCAAAAAGAAAAAGAAACCGTTGGGTTTGTAAGGGATAATATCTTGAAATCCAAAATATCTTTTTCTTCGAAATGCTAAACAATAAGAATCTTTCATTTTGCCAAAGAATGGATGAAGATGTGTAAAAAGTAACAATGGGCTTTCACTATCGGTTGCATGTTTGAGTCCTGGCGATTATTGTTTGCACACATCAAAAACAGAGATGAACTCAAAACCCAATTTTTCCATGCATTTTACCATTGAGATTTCAGATCCACGCATCTAATCTTCACCAAACTTTGTTCCTTTGCCATGTACATTCTTTTGCGTAGAGATAATTCATATCTTAGATTGCCTTTTTCGACTCCCTGTGTAGATGTCTATTTCAAGTATTAACTCAAAGTTCGGCAGCACATGCGGAATGTTATTAACCATCCAATGACGCTGACCACCAAAAATACAGGTATGCATCCCCATAAATCCGGAAGTTTAGAAGAAAAGGAAACAGTTGCCATGGCTCCGGCAAGAATCGGGCCGAATGCTCTGGCTAAACTTCCAACCATTAGCTGAATCCCATTCATCCTAGCCCTCTGAGACAAGGGAACCGTTTTGTTCATCGCCAATGACATGCAAGTAAAGAATAGAGAATGAAACACTTTACAAATCCCCATGACAAAGGCTAAGAATAGGAACAACCAAAATTTTTTCTTGATTGCCAGAGATATCGGTATCAATAACAGCGGTTGAATTCCTAAGATACTTCCAATGATAAGCGATCGTTCCACACCAGTATACGTCACTAGACTAATGTAGAGTAAATATTGGAGTACCACAAAGACAATCCCAGCCAACGAAAGTATTTCCCCAATGTCAGCTTCCTTTAAAGCCAAGCCATGCTGGGCTGACATACAAAAGAGAGGAAATAATTCATCCACAAGCGTCGATACAAATGCAAACAAACCATGACTTATCATGAGTTTCCGGGTTAGGGGTCGGCTCAAAATAGCCGGCTCATCATTGGTGGATACGTCAGTCGTGATATCATTGTCCTCCAAAAGTGCCGTTAACTGATCATCATCATCTAACAACATCCTTTCCTGTTCAACAAAGATGTCGGTAAATCTCCGGAATAGTTGGTGGCAGGATGCTAAGAGGCACTTTATTTGGTTCATCATGTCTCGTGGAATTTGGCTTAGTGGACGACGTCTTTCTTCCGGTAACGTTTCGGGGAGAATACATCGTACCAATATTGCGGTTAGAATACAAAGAATGAATGCCAACAGATTTGGTAGGATGAATGGGAACTCGATCAACATTTTGCGTACCCAGAGTTCTGGATTCCAACTTGGATATTGTTTCAGGGGTTCTGCCAAAGCTCCTCCGAGTGCTGGAGCTAACAGGAAACCCCATGATCTCATCCCAACGACGATACCCATTATGCGACGTTCAAGAATTTCATCATTTGACGATACTTCTGTTACCATAGTTTTCGTCACACTGAGTGTACCATTGCTCATTCCAGCACAGAAACGCCACAAAAGAGCAGCGATCCAAGTTTGGGAACATCCAAAGAAAAGGGAACACAATCCTGCCAAAAGGAGTGTCCATTCCAAAACAAAAATTCGACCATAGGTATCCCCTACTACACCCCAAGCATAGGATGTTACCATACGACCCACCATAAAGGAGGATGCTAAGAATCCTGCGTACGAACCAACTGTATCGACAGTCACTTTCGTTGAATCTGGAAGGATGTGCAGAATCATAAATCCACCGTAGGGGAACATACTAATCATAAGATATGAATTCATGAAAGAACAAAGACTCAATGTGATGGTTGTCAAGATAGGATGCGGTCGTATTCGATCATTTTGAATCTCAGTTTCGTCAGAATTCTCCATTTTTCGAAGTTTAAATTTTTGTGACGAAGATACTTCTTCGTCCGTTAAGTTTTTCGACTTCAAAAAAATATTTAAGGCTCCTATTCATCGTTCCTTATGTGTCTTTCCCCTGTCTTCCTGAACAACACAATTCAATTTTTCACCCATCACTCTTAAATGTTCTTTCGCTACCTTCCAAATCAAAAATGGTATCCTGAATTTTGATTTTAGCATGTTGTTTCATCCATTACATATTTCCTTGCGTTTCTTTCACACAATGTCGTTTAAATTCTTTGGAAAGATGCTGCCAAAATTGTCCTCTGATTTACTTATGAATTCTATCTTCATCGAGCCTTCATCCTCCAAATGTCTAATGGGTGTCAACATGACGCTTCCTCATAGTTGCATAAACTAATATCCAATGTTGGGGGCTAAAGGAACACAATTTTTATTGGATCCAATTGATATGTGACGAATTAAATGATAGCTTCTGATACCGCTATACGTTCGGCTTCTGTGACAAATAAACTCATATTGTGTTGGGATTTAGTCTTCCAACTATTTTGGAGAGAAGGCAAATTATGTAGTAACGATTTCCATAAAATAGATTACATATTTTAATATATTGCAGAGTAAATCTAACTACAGAACGTTGGAAGAAGATAATGATATGGATATCTTGAAAAAGTACGGAAGAAGTTCAATACTGCTGCTAGTCCATTTTGATTCAAAGGAAAAGAATGTTTACACGATCACAATTCTATTCAAGGAGAGCAGTACTTTAAATCTTCAAATTTCTCACATTACCATTTTGAATGACAAAAGATAGATGATCAATATTTCTTTTCCCAAATAAATGTAATAGGATTATATAAAATCATCATTACACCAATACATTTGAGCCGAGAATACCTCAACATCAATAGTCAATGAGAAACGCATTTACGGTATATCCGTGCTTTACATCGCATCATATCAATGAAGAGATGCTCATACTTTTTCTTATGGAATCCACTCTTTATAATCAAATAAGTATAGTCTGGCTATAAGCGCTTAAATTGGCAGATAAACACAAATAGTACATTGATGTTAACTTTTGTTGACCTAAATCATTAAGGGAAGGGATTTGT
Organism: Fragilaria radians; assembly: GCA_900642245.1. Taxonomy (NCBI): domain Eukaryota; phylum Bacillariophyta; class Fragilariophyceae; order Fragilariales; family Fragilariaceae; genus Fragilaria; species Fragilaria radians. The sequence goes on from CAAAJI010000279.1 coordinate 70,627, forward strand.
CGGCAATCTTGGGTGTCAGTCAGAAGGCGGAGAATTCTTCAAATTATGTTCAGTCTTTCTTCATCGAATATACGTAAGAAAGTTATGAGAGTTTACGTTGGACTGAAAGGATATTCGATTCGAGGCTCACAAAACCTTCAACAACATCGTCCTTTTCGGGATGACACGTGAAACCTAGATGAGTATTTTTTCTTTTGGAATCATAAACGGCTCAATTTTCAAGACCGATATTTTCAATTATATGTCACCGTTGCATCAAGTCTGTTTCCCAACCAAGCTGGGATCTTTAGAATTACTTAGTAAAACTGCAATGGATCACGACCCTAGAGAAGTGAAGCATCAATCAACACATGCAATAGATGTTACAAATGACCTAAATCCAGGTCATGATCATGTGCCATGCTCGCATCTTCTGTCAATGGAGTTACATTCCGCCGATAAGCCATGCTCGAAAGATTCTGAAAGAAAAAATCCTCAAACGTCGGCAAAAATGCTCTACACTAATTCACAAGCATTCAACCTACATTTGCCCCCCGATCTGGCAGGGGAAAACGCCACTGATAATCGAAATCATTTATCTACTCCATTTTTCCCTACAGTAAGCTCCTCTGATTCATTAGAACAAAAAGGGTGTCAATGCGTCAGTCACATGAGATCGCCATTATGCATGACAAATCTGATTCGGGAGAATGTGGACCTAAAAATTGAATTGGGCGAAGCCAGAAAGAAAATAAATTTACTACTTAATGAGCTGAACCGTTCCAGTTGCAACATTCGCGAGCTACGCCTTCTCTCTGAGGGTAACAAAATCTCCGATATTCCAGTGGCAGACATGATTGAAATTATGAAAGAATATGGCTCGGAAGTTTCCAACAAGAAATTTCTTCAAGCAAGAAAAGAAAATCCACAGCCTGCATCCATTGTGCGACAATTTCGTCGATGGAACCCAAACTTTTTTCAATATTTTGAACGGCAGAACGGACTTTGGATACCTAAGTTAGGTAAGGCTCAAGAGTTGCAACGACGTCAAAGAATACGCAACGTTTTAAGGCATCATCGGCAAAACCCTCCAGCTTCCGGGAGTAGCCTGCACAAGGACGATGAGAGAAAATAGAATAAGGCTAAAAAACTTAAGATAATATACCCATGCATATTTTTTTGTAGAATCATTATCTTCCAAGGAGAGTAGATATCGAATGGTATCAGGTAAGCATTATCAACAGAGAAATGAATCAACAACGAAAGTTTAATTTGAAAGACTTTATTTGCTATCTTTCCCCTCACCTATGGTTCATTCATGAGCTTCAATTGCAAATAAAAAATTGTCCAACGAATTCCCTCGATTTGCATTTTTTTAATTTCTCTGTCGACAACTGAACTATTAAAAAGATTTGATAGCTTTAGGTTCACAGCAAAATGATATTAATTGATTTTTTCATGGCTTCCTGAGATATGGCATGAATTCAATGAAAATACTCAAGAAATATAGCAATCCAGATAACATGCTCATTTTCTCTTGGAACATTTTTTGTGATTAACGTAACCTTATGGCCTACTTCTCCTTACTTGACAAGTTGAGTTTTATGCAGGCAGTTATTTAAGAATTTTCAAGCATTCTTCAGTGTTCACATAAACATCTTCATGTGTTTGGGGTATCACTTGATTTACTGGAAGAGCATCTTTGATTTTAGAATGCGTTGCCCTGGCAAAACGGATTCCTCTGTCACAACAAGTCTTCCAGCAACCCTGTAAAGTTTGAATATCTAATTGTTATAAGGTAGCTTATTCTACAAGTGAAATAAGATTTACACGAAAAAATATATATCGATTGTTATCCTGCTGAACCTTCACGATAGTGATAAGAAGCAATACTCCATTGGTATTTTGATATCATTTACCATTGCCAAGGTTGAAGCATTTGTGTGTATTTGGAAGTAATGTGTTTTAGATAGGTGATTAATTCAGGAGTGACACCTAATCATAGATACTACTTGGATATAAAGTTATCTTCTCCAAGCCTTGGGTAGAAAAAACTCCCATTTTAAACTACTTTTGGTGCCCTAAGAAATTTTCAATAAACGAAACCTCCATTACTGAAGAGAATGTCTGTCTCGGCACTCAAGATTAAGGCTTTCTTGGGAAAGATCAAAGAAGATGTAATTGATTGTGGTGATGCCGATGTATCAGTTTCAACGTTATCCAATGCTTTAGCTTTGTTAGAAATCTTGCAACGAGGTGTCATCCCCACAGCGACTTGTCAAGATGACGCTTCCAAGATCGTTGATGCCATTCGTTCCACAGCTGGGAAGACGTTACTCGATTCTTCTTCATCACTTCCAAAACCTTTGTTGGCGGGATCATCTGCCATGGCTGGCATGGTTGCCGAGAAGCTTGCGACGGTTGCAGTCCTGCAGGAAAAAGACTTGAGTTTAACCACGCACCACCTGTCCTCAGCAATGGCTCGATGCCAAGATGTTCATGACAGCCGTCTCATGATTCTTCTGCAGATTTTCTCGGATGGGTCACAACAAGCACAACGAGAAAAATTACTAATTCTATCGGAGGGCTACTTTCTTCGAGCGGCGTCCTTCCAACCAGATCCACCGCAAATGTGGAAAAGGACCATGGATGTTATTTTGGCGCGATTAGAGGATATTCCACATCCTCTCTCGGCAGCTTACCCTATCAGTCAGTTGATACGAATAGCAAAAGCAAAAAATAATCCCAAACGTGTCGCTGAGTTGACACTGCG
>CAAAJI010000280.1:13799-25394 GCA_900642245.1 Fragilaria radians
CTTCATGGTTCGGCCGTTGTGAGGGCGCAAGTTCCTTCGATCTTTTCAACGATTGTGTTGATATTCTCAGCTTACTTCTTTGATATCGATATTCAAGAGAATGATGAAAAGCGTCTAATTCAACATCCATATGTGATTCAATTATTAACTGTCTTTGTGACATTCATTTTGGCCTTTCGAGCCAACTTTGCCTATGCTAGAGTAAGTCCTCTCGTTTTAAATCTGTCATGTTATGTCTGTTTGTGTATTGATATCTAACCTTTTTAATTTGCTCATCAAGTATTGGGAGGCTGCAACTGGATTACATCGAATGTTCTCAAAATGGTTAGATGCATGTACGAATTTAGCTGCCTATCATTATCAATCCGATTACTTTTCCAAGATTGCTCCACCATCCTTTGGAAATCATCCTGAATTACAAAATTTTACCCGAAATCGAAAACGTGTCCTTACAGAACTTACCATGGAGGAATATACGGCAAAACTTGATATTCTACAAGCGGAGAGCGCCAACCAGGAAACATCCGAGGGTGGAATGGGAGGAGGGGCAGGTGGTGGACGAGGAGGAGGATCACAACAGGGACTCCTCAAATTCTTACAGGCATCTCGTAGAAAAGCTAGAAAAGCGAAAGGATTGTCGAAACCAAAGAATATTCATCGTCGACAAGTCTCGGAACATAAACCAATTCGAACGCCGGATGGTAATATTCGTAGATTTGTTTCCTGTCGTGGAGACAATAGTATTGATCCGAACACGCATGCTTGTGAATCTTATGAATTGCATCGTTCCCATTCGTCAACATTATCCTCATCCATGTTCGAAGATCCAATCGCTTCACCATTTCTGGAAGAAGCCGTACACCTGTTTTCCCTGTTATCTGCAGTGGCATTGTCAACCCTTCGAAATGATATACCTGAGGCTCCGCTACCGTTGGTTAAATGGGAGCCTGATGATATATTTCCTCACGTTGATCCTGATCATATTAGTTACGAAAAAGCTAGACACAAAGCAACAGTAAACTCCAATCATCAGCCGAAACAACGAAAATATAGCGAAAGTCATTGTTGGACGACATTCTATTCCTTACTAGGTGTTTCTCGGACACCTATTCAACGCACAATATATAACCAAGGTAGACCCTTTCAAGTGTTGGGAGGGATAAGTGTTCGAGAAATGAAGGCATTGAACCAGGCACGCGGTGGTTATGCAAAAGTATCCCTTTGCTACTTGTGGATACAGGAATTTATATCACGGGAACAGTTGTTGGGTGGTTTGGGGGCTGTACCATCTCCGATTGTAAGTCGTTGCTATCAATTTGCAAGTGATGGTATGAAGGGATACAATGAATGTCGCAAAATTGCCAAAATTCCCTTCCCATTTCCACATGAACAAGTTGACTTCTATATTCATCATGATTATTCTTTGGGTATTCCCCATCTTGTTTTACTCCTTTGTCAACAATATGGCTGTGGCATGTCTCCTGAACTACAGCACAGTTCTTTGCTTTGTTGGACTTCATGAGGTGGCTCGCGAGATGGAAAGTCCATTTATGCATGTTCCCAACAATCTACCACTGAATACCTTTCAAGCACAATACAATGAAGCATTAATTACGACTTGGGCCGGATACCATCCCGATAGTTGGTTTGACCTACCCGAAACTGACACAACATCCAAAGGTGGTGAGAATGAACCGAAAGAAATCGAGTCATCCATGGAATGGTCAACGTTCCTTGTACAACAGTTTTCACCAACGGCAGCGTCGAAAGCAGTAGGAGCAGAAATACCACTCCCTCTTCCTCTGCCGGTTTCCGAAAAAATTCCTTGTACCGACTTGGAATCATGCTTGAAAATGGCAGACACTAATTCAATACTTATAAACGACAAGAGTAATCATCGAGTAACCTTTGACCTTGACGCACAAATATTGGATATTCCAATGCCAGAAGTATGAACCTAGATTCAAGGATTTGTACGGCTTCTAGATGAAATTATACATTTGAAGACAGACGAAAATGAAACGTAGATATGTAAATTTGCCATATATAGATTATAAACTAAAGCTTGTATCCCAATTGTAGGAAATATAAATGTCATTGTCAATACCGAGATTTTGATAGTCTCTATTCAATTTTTGAGGAACGTTATGGAGATTGATAACCATATTCTGTCCTTTTATATCCAATTTTCTGAAGACCGTTGCGGAGGTTGATAATGCTTCTTTGTCCTTGTGTATTCCAATTTCCTTTTTTGAGTGCGATATTGATGACCATATTCTGTCATTTTTCGTCCAAATGATTCTAATATACTTCTCTTTCCTAGATAATTTAGATCGTTAGATTCCTTCACCAATTGGGAACTGACTTAACTTAACTGCACTTCCCTTTCTTCTTTTGTTGCGCATATATATTTCAGTTTTAAAACATTATCTCAAAAGCAAACTTTTTATGATAGGATTTTTTGATGATTAGATTTCTAGATGGATCTCACTCCTGTTTAAGCTTTGTCGCTACATTTCTAATCTTCTTTTGTTTCACAAAAACTCCATGGAAAGAAGTATGTCCAAGCAAACATAACAATCTTTTGATGTCTAATTTGAAGTTGTGAATTATTTTTACCTACGCAATGTCCGGACTTTTTCACTATCATTATCTCCAAACTAAACTTAAATTAGCATAAAAGGGTAAATGAGTAAGCGCCTTGAAAATGTTATCCAACTTCATGTTTTATAGCTCTATTGTTTTTACTGCAACTTTTTTTCTAATTTTGGAACTCAATAACAATAAAAAATGATACATCAAAAGGATGAAGAAATGCAAGGATATAAAGGTCAACTTGCATGTATATTATTTTTGTCCTCATTTCTGTGGGGGAGAAAGGGATCCCATTCAAAGTAGTAAAAACAATTCAATTGTTTGAATCGTTCCATGTCGGTAGTGCTATATGACTCCACCTCTTCAACCTTTTGAGTACATTCCATTTTTTGTTTACCAGTTTGTTACAGTTTATTTTCATCATCCTAACAATATGCTATCAATTAAGTCAACGCTGTGACACTTAGTGTATTCATACTTATTCAGCTTATCGGATGAACAATTTTTGAAAAATGTTAAAAGTTAACAGTGAATTGGAAAAAATTAACAGCATATCTTTACGTCATTTAAAATTAATTGAATTTGGAAACTTACTAAGGGTAGTCATTTATGTGAATGCAATATCACTTGTTTGTGAATTCCCATAATGATGACCTTAGTGAGTCTGTGAATGAAAATGAAATTTTTGACTTAGGCGTAAGGCTAAATGTTGATGTTGATATATCCACGTAAACTCAGTTGTAACAAATTGTTTTGTCTTTGTTTCTCAATATATTCCTTTCGCTTATGACTCAGATTTAGCAAAGATATTGTTTGTATTATTAAAAATTTCCGGGCGGAACATGATTCATAATCTTACACCCAAATCCATTCCAACAATTAGTATTTTTATATTTTTTCCTGGATTTAGGGGGATTTAGTAGCCTTCCTTTTATGTGAAGATCTTAACTCAAAAAGCAATGTTTGGATTTTTTGTAAGAAACCTGGATGCATTGGCTTAAATTGTGTTTAGATTGATATTATTAAAATAGAATAGATACATGTTAATAAAGATATCTATTGAAACGCTGTTACCAAACAGTTTCGAATTTCTGAAAATCAAGTCCGCTGAGAGAAAGGAGCATAAACTTTATGTCGGGTGAATAATTACATGATTTCTTCTTGCTTTCCGCATATTGGGCTTTCAGAATATAGGAGGAAAACATTCGGTTCCGTTTGATGATCTTGCTTTTGCTTTGATTTGTCGTCTTATACTCGGTCTTGGATCACTCACAATACGAATGAATTCCTTTCGCATTTCAAAGGCTTGGAGAATGAAGTTTTCAAGCTTGGATTGAAAGTTTGTTTTCGCTTGCAAAACATAGGATAATTCTGCTTGTACAAAGTATATCAGGCTTCTTTTAAGTATACAAATTTTTCCGTCATTTCCACTTCTACTCATATGAGTGTTGAATCGCATCATAGTGGTGAAAATTCTATATTGGCAAGCATGCATCGCTGCCTGCACATCGGCATTTGCCTGGCTCATTTCATGAACTGAAGTTCGAAATAAAATAAGTTGAGAATCAATATGGCAGATAATTTCAATTTCGGCGCAGCTCTTCAGACTCCAAATATATTTCCCAAGAGTGCAAACACGCAGGGTACTGCGGGTAGGATGAATTGTTGTCAGGAAGTTTAAGAGTATTTTGTGAGCAGCTTCGATAGATGCTTTTGAACCAACCAAAATCGTATCATCTTCTTGGGTCCGGTTTGATGAGTCAATTGTCGTCATGATAACCTGCTCTTTCAAAACTACAATCCTCAAGGACGCCTATTTGTTTTATGATTGCAATCGAAATTTGCATGTTCTAAGTGTCATTTAACCCTTCTGAAATGACTGTTAATCAATTAGTTTTGCATCTTGACAGATATGCTAAAGAGGTCTTGCTTATAGTCACGAACGGATTTTATCGACGTGTCGTCAATTAATTAATTTGATATTCAACAATTATGACGGATTTGATGTCATTGACATTTATATCTTGTATTGGAAACAATCAATCTACTATTAGATCAAATTCAACGGTTGTGACTAAACAGCAATAGTCGCTTTGGGGAAATACTTCAAGTGTATAACCTTTGAAGTTCCTGCCCTGCCATGCTTGACTGAAAAAGTGTCATAAAATGTTCCTGATTATAATTATAATGCACAACTCAACGTTTTTTTCTCCAATGCCTTTTTTCCATCACGGTTAAATTACATGTTCCCCTAATATGGTTTGGGTGGAAAACGTATTCTTCAAGATGGGAAGAATCCTTAATGCTTAATCTGCATTTTATGCTAGCTCTAAATTTCATTTCAGGATCTTTCAGGTTTAGAAGCCACCCGGTAACGCAAAAAGTCTTCATCAGATTTAGGGTGTGCAATAATTTTTTGTTTTGAAAGTGTAAAAACCCTGAGATTGATCTCCAAATTAAAGATTATGCCTTGAGTCAATGGCTTCTAATTTGCAAGTCTTTTTATCACTGCGGTTCTAATGCATCTGAAGTTTTTCGTTTTTCTTGAAAGTAAGCATGGTGATCTGCGGAGATGCCTGAACTTGAATTTTTGTCAAATATTACATCTAAGTTATCACCTTTCATAAAAATAAATATCGTTTCCGAAATTCCCCAACTTTAGTAAAGATAAAAATGATCCGTATTGCAATCGCAGCTTCTTAAATTACAACATACTCAGTCTCCTTTCTGACCCTTCAAATTCCAACAATGTTGAAAACTATCGATAAATTGCGAAATGCCAATTTTTATCGCCAGTACAATTACGGTCAGCAGAAACTTTCAAACATCAATTTCTATCGCCATCCAAGTCTCAGCAAAATGTTTCCCTCTTACCCAAGACTTACTCTTAGAGTTAAAATGCTTTATTAGGGTCAATGATAAAAGAAATAAAAAGACAGTGAATCAAGAGGAAAAAGAATACTTCGGAATCATTTAAGTGGTTACAATTTTATTCCAACTTTTTCTCAGCGTTTTCATCCTACTTGAGGTAGCTGACAATGACTAACAAGCATGCTTAAACATGTGCACCTATCTGTTATCTTTTTTATTATTCCAAAGAGTTGTCCATTTACCTTGAAGAGGTGTCATTAACTTGACTCATCATAATTCTTTTATTCTCGCAGATCCCTATTTGAATTGGTTTCGTGTGACACTTTTCCTTGGAAAGAGTGTAGCTTGGCCAGATTTTTATGCTAAAGCCCAGTTTTTGGCTTAAAGATTTATAGGTAAGAATGTTAAGTATCTTTAAGTCTAATGAAGTTTACGACAGTCGTTCGGAAAATGGAAGGAAGCAAGTTTGAAAATTATGCATACAGAGTTGATTTACCAATTGATTAAAAGACTAGTAGCAGATAGCGTTTAATCTAGTTAGGGACCGCAAGAATAAGACGGTACTGATGGTAAATTAGCAATTGCATCAGAAAGACTTAATAGTACGTTTGATCAAGTCTCTGCAACTTCCATGGTTAAGTTAGAGAAGCAGTTTCGTTCATTACATCAAGTGACGGAAAAGAAAGTAAAATATTAGAGGATAAAGAAATACTTAGTGAGCAACTTAAAAGATAATGAAAAAACTACTGGATACTAATCTCGTAGTTGTAAAAACGCTAAATTGAACAGATTGGTGGGAGCAAGAGTGATAAAGGGTTTAATACACTTACTATCATCGATCAGGATTTTCAGATTGAAGAAATAAAAGAATCGAAACAACAGCAACAGCAACAGCCTAACGAGTACCATCAGTGACAAAGGCCATCAGAAATTCTAATCTACGGATCTTATGGGCATTGCGGAGTAGATCAATCATACAATATGCTAAATTTGTGTCGACAGTGTGATGTTTGCAAGGATTGTGCTGTAGCTAAAGCATGACAGAAAAATGATCAACTAAGATTGTGTTGGAAGTAGCAACATTCCAGATGAAAGACCATGTATATACATTGATTCACGTTCAATCAAGAAAAAGTGCTTTGTCGGTGCAAAGTTATGGGCAATTATTGTTTTCAGATTTTTGTTGGATTTTGTTTTTTAAGACAAAGTACAATTTAATACTGTAGAGTTTCGGATTTCTTACTGATTTAAAATATTTCAAGATTTATAATGAACTTGTTTTTTGTGAATAAAGAATTGAAATGAAGTATAATGCTAATTGCGAAACTAATATGAGGATTCTTATTGATGTTGAAGTAAAACTTGTACACGGAGAATTAAGTTAATCAGTTCATACACATATATACTTCTAGGAAAGAAATCAAAATCAATCAATTGCCTATTAAAACGCTTATATTGTTACAAAATATTGATGAAAAATGAGTATACTGGAAAATGGAATGGTGCCATGGGAGGCGACTTAACATGTGCTCCATGATCCAGTTTTAGAGCAACAAGTTTGTAGCACTGTCTGGTGAATCGATAAGCGTTGTTCCCGTGGGAATATTTTCTTTCTTTGACTATTGAATTTTTCAGTAACGTAGCTTCTTTATTACAGTCCTTATTTCGTGGGAAACATTCCTGTTTGATTTATTACTATTCGTGTGCAAATTCACTTGGTGTCTTGAAGAACTAACTCATTAGACTTGCAATTGACACTTGACCTAATTATGGGTGCCTCATATTCATTCGTATTTTGCGGTGTACTTGGTGGTGCCTTATCGTATCCAGAGAATGCGAATCACCCTGTACTGGCTTCACCTGTATGGAATTTATTAGATTCATGGTCCTATCCCGAACGACTTCGAGGATTTGGCATTTTGGGAGCATTGGGTATGATTTTCTTTTTAGTTTTTTATTCATCCTGTCATTGGAGTTTGGATTATTGTGGATTTCTGGGTGTGACTAGTCGAACGAATTGGATTCTGGCAATGATGAGTGGTGCACTTTTGGGATTTTCAGGTGTAGGAATGGTTTATACCTACCTACGACGATTCGATGATGTCGGAGGAGGACCATTAATGTATGGAAATTCTGGATACAATCCGGCACCGTCACAGCCATCAATCTCCATGATTTGATAGGATGAAGTTATCAGGATGATACACATATATATACCCCCCAAAAAGAATTTTTGTAACTTTGCACTGGGACATCATGGACCAATGGGATCCACAATTTAATTCAACTGGAAATAACAAACTTTAATCAATAAAGCTTTCATGAACATTACCATTCTTGAGAAGGGCTGTTAATCACATAAAAGTCAATGTCATCCTAATCTCATCTAGCATTACATGGAGAAGAAACTTGTAGATTGTAATCATGTTTGCTAGCATCGTACGAAATGAATGTAGACATTGAAACAATCCAAATCGATTCAAGTATTTACTTTGAACGTATCCTTGCCTAATATGCAGTAAAAAATGGCTGACATGAGAAGTCAAATTATTCTAGGGAAAAATGGGGGGTTTCAACTAATTTTCACGGGACGTCATATTTGAACATTTTATTTTACTTATCATGTGTCGAGAATTATTTGTTAAAGTAAGTAATTGAGAAACTCATGCCCGTTTACAGTCTAGGATGTTGACTCTTGATCCATGGAAGGATACCATGATTTGAACTGACTAAAGCCGTCAAAGCTGTGGATGGGGGATACCCTTTGCACGCATTATTCTATAAAGCACGGTGCTACTATAGCTTTGTCATCACCTAATGTGTACCCATGAAAAGGATACATCTTCCTTGATGGTAGGATTTTGATGCAAACGGAGGCACTACATGTCTCTCTAAATATCAAGGAATTTTCCCCATTATGAACCTGCTGAGAATTGGTGATACTTACTGCCCTACATTTTGCAAGACTGGATGATCTCTTCCGGGACGCACTTGGAACCTGGATGACGTTCGGTCTTCCATACTCTCTTTTTTTGCAAAACACTGGTATCAGAAGTGAAGATGTATTCCCTCTGTTACAACCATAACCTTCTCAACTGTAACATACACCCGTCAATTGATTGAAAAATAAACGAAAATTGTTAAGTCTCTAGCTTTTAATCATATTAGCAGTGTTTCCATATGCCCATGGCTTGACTCCTTAAAGAATTTAGCAGAGGGGGATGGTCGTATTTTAAAGACTCTTTTCTGGGCAAACAACCTTTTTAGTAAAGAGTTTGACTTAAGCATAAGCCTCTGATAAAGAATTCATTCATTCCGGGCAAGTTCCGCGATTGCCTCTTCAGAATAGATGATATTGTAACTTTTTGACTTTGATGCTAGCACAAGTAACACTTGAGTAGCCTATCCCAGAAACATCAATGATTTTGAATGATGATGAAACTTCTTGGAATACTACCGACATTCACTTACAGATTACATAAGTAAGTACAAAAAACATTGGGTGAAACAATGTAAGCGCATCTGAGCTAAAAGGCTAACTGCCATAAAAGCTTGCAATAGAAAAAAAAGAAATATCAAGAAATAGGAAGAAGCATGGGTATATATGGGTCTCGAAAAAAATATTTGAGTCGTGAACATCAAAATAGGCAAAAAGAATTGAACAGTAAGTTACTTATCCACCCTTGAAATCCGGAACAAATTCATTACATCTAATGTTCGTTGCCACTTCTCTGTTCCAACAATAGAGTCTAACAAAGCATAAAATCAACACATCACTGACAAATAGGGCAAATAAGTCTTCTTAAGTTTCCTAAAGTTTCATCGTAGAATCTTCATACTGCTCTACGTGAGAATTGAGATAGAAAAAATATGTCCTATTTGAAGGAAATTATGAAAAACTACTCTTGTTTTCTAATCGTGAAAGATTGAAGTCTTGACTGACTAATATTTCATTATGATAATATTTATTTGGATCAGTCTTTTATTTATTGTCTTTTGGCTATGCCAGCTTGTCAAATATCTTTTGACTTCTCTTTATTTAGAGATAAACATATTAATTATAAATAGGTTCGTGAAACACATGTGATTTATTATCACCTACATTTTAGAGACCTTTGATTAGTATCATCTAAAATTTGCGAACAGAAAAAACAACAAATAGTTTTATTGTCATTTGTTGTTCTTAGATGTGCTAATATATCTGATATGTTTATCAGCTAGATTAGCATGTACTAGCAACACTGGACGTCTCCAAATGTTGGTACAAAATAACATCTCTTGAATTAATCTCTTTTATAGATTAAATTGATGTGTTTAACATAAATCATAAAGAATTATCTTCTAGGATTGTAGAATATAGTACTCATACCAGTTTGCTTTAGAGCACAAGATGCTTTCTCGATGGCATAATGTTCCCACACTCTCAAATAGCTGAATGACCGTGAATAATTGGAAGATATGCCAAAAATATTCAATTCCCAAAATCAGCTCATTCATAGGGAGAGAGAAGGTAATAATTTATCATTTGGGCATGAATTATCAAGTTAACGAACAATTAATTGTAATACCATAAACCATAATTGCTACTCTTTAGCGTAAGAGGATTGAGGGATCAAAGCTACTCCATCATTGCCGTGGGTATGTCTACAGCTCTTCAGTGTAGCATTTACTAGCAAAAACACTGCACTATAAGCATTGTTAATCACAATTTGTTTTTTATGACCAGGTGCAATTTGATTTGCAGCACAAATCGCAAAAGGTCACTTAGTTAGGAAAAGCATTTTTGGAACTACAGTGTAGGTTCTCAAATGACATTCATGAGTACGATGAAATTAACCACTTTTCCTCGTGTACGAAATATTATCGAAACTTAGAAAGGGATAGAGCCCTTCATATGTTTGATGAGTAGCTAAAACTAGCTATGTGAAAAGTCCTACGATAACTAATGTGAAAAAAATGACTTTCCATAGTTGAATCCCTAGAACGTTTATTAGGGGGGCAAAAGTCAGTCAAGCCTCCCTTAATGAGGCCTACCATTCTCAAAGTGATTGGTTTTGGCACCTAACCTAAATTAAACACTATCTTGCATGAGTAAGCTCGTTTTCCTTGACTATGAATCTTAATAGTTCTCCTTGATACTTATAGTAAACAAATAAAGTCACTTCATTCATACACATGAGGCCTTATCAATAGCTGCATTCTATATTATCCTGAATCTTAAACAGATAAATACAGCTCATGATATCCTTAATAACAGTTAGTAGCAGCATGAAGCAAAAACTTAAGTATCTGATTTGCCTCCTAAATGATTGTGAGGGATGGGCATGGAGATATTTACCACTTTCAAAGATGAAGTCAAAAACATTGATGCACATGTATACATGGCTCATTATCAAGCGTATAGTCATGTTGAATGTCTTGGATTATTTCCAACTTACTGGATCCCTTCGTTCGATTTTATCAAAATCCAAACTCATTTCGGATCTTTTCAGGATGAAACTCTCAAGAATTTCATGGAGAGCTTTAATAGGCTGCTTTAAAATCTCAACTTGAACTTGTTTAAAGTAGATGAATCTTCCACCACAAATGATTATGTGCTCCACATTCCCATTGCGACTCAATAGGGCATTATGTTTCATCATGGTTGTAAGCATCGCATAATGATGACCCGGGGCTGATGACAGAGAATTGGTAGTTACCTCATGGTTCAATCTTTCATGAAGCTTTGTGGAAAGTAAGATATTTGATGCATCCCCACAGAGTGCAACATTGAACAATGTCTTGTTAAGTTGCAATGTGCATTGTCCCATTGTGAGAATCCGTAGTGTACTTGACAAGGGGAGAAATGAGCGTAGACTTTTTATCAGAATCTCATGAAAGCAATCGATTGTCATCGGCACAGCATAAGACGCTGCATCATTTTCTTTATACGCATCACATTCTTTGTGAACATTGTAAAGATGGGAATCGTCCGCGAACATCAATTCAGAAGCAGTCCTGGTTTCAAGCACGAGATCTCGCTTCGAGAAAGCGGTGCCTTTGCAAGAGAAAATTCTCTCTTTATAATCTGTGTCGAAACACCTATTACAACAAGCAATCGTTTCTGATCTTGGTAAAGCCATGGATGAC
>CAAAJI010000280.1:35124-45270 GCA_900642245.1 Fragilaria radians
CCTTTGTCAACAATATGGCTGTGGCATGTCTCCTGAACTACAGCACAGTTCTTTGCTTTGTTGGACTTCATGAGGTGGCTCGCGAGATGGAAAGTCCATTTATGCATGTTCCCAACAATCTACCACTGAATACCTTTCAAGCACAATACAATGAAGCATTAATTACGACTTGGGCCGGATACCATCCCGATAGTTGGTTTGACCTACCCGAAACTGACACAACATCCAAAGGTGGTGAGAATGAACCGAAAGAAATCGAGTCATCCATGGAATGGTCAACGTTCCTTGTACAACAGTTTTCACCAACGGCAGCGTCGAAAGCAGTAGGAGCAGAAATACCACTCCCTCTTCCTCTGCCGGTTTCCGAAAAAATTCCTTGTACCGACTTGGAATCATGCTTGAAAATGGCAGACACTAATTCAATACTTATAAACGACAAGAGTAATCATCGAGTAACCTTTGACCTTGACGCACAAATATTGGATATTCCAATGCCAGAAGTATGAACCTAGATTCAAGGATTTGTACGGCTTCTAGATGAAATTATACATTTGAAGACAGACGAAAATGAAACGTAGATATGTAAATTTGCCATATATAGATTATAAACTAAAGCTTGTATCCCAATTGTAGGAAATATAAATGTCATTGTCAATACCGAGATTTTGATAGTCTCTATTCAATTTTTGAGGAACGTTATGGAGATTGATAACCATATTCTGTCCTTTTATATCCAATTTTCTGAAGACCGTTGCGGAGGTTGATAATGCTTCTTTGTCCTTGTGTATTCCAATTTCCTTTTTTGAGTGCGATATTGATGACCATATTCTGTCATTTTTCGTCCAAATGATTCTAATATACTTCTCTTTCCTAGATAATTTAGATCGTTAGATTCCTTCACCAATTGGGAACTGACTTAACTTAACTGCACTTCCCTTTCTTCTTTTGTTGCGCATATATATTTCAGTTTTAAAACATTATCTCAAAAGCAAACTTTTTATGATAGGATTTTTTGATGATTAGATTTCTAGATGGATCTCACTCCTGTTTAAGCTTTGTCGCTACATTTCTAATCTTCTTTTGTTTCACAAAAACTCCATGGAAAGAAGTATGTCCAAGCAAACATAACAATCTTTTGATGTCTAATTTGAAGTTGTGAATTATTTTTACCTACGCAATGTCCGGACTTTTTCACTATCATTATCTCCAAACTAAACTTAAATTAGCATAAAAGGGTAAATGAGTAAGCGCCTTGAAAATGTTATCCAACTTCATGTTTTATAGCTCTATTGTTTTTACTGCAACTTTTTTTCTAATTTTGGAACTCAATAACAATAAAAAATGATACATCAAAAGGATGAAGAAATGCAAGGATATAAAGGTCAACTTGCATGTATATTATTTTTGTCCTCATTTCTGTGGGGGAGAAAGGGATCCCATTCAAAGTAGTAAAAACAATTCAATTGTTTGAATCGTTCCATGTCGGTAGTGCTATATGACTCCACCTCTTCAACCTTTTGAGTACATTCCATTTTTTGTTTACCAGTTTGTTACAGTTTATTTTCATCATCCTAACAATATGCTATCAATTAAGTCAACGCTGTGACACTTAGTGTATTCATACTTATTCAGCTTATCGGATGAACAATTTTTGAAAAATGTTAAAAGTTAACAGTGAATTGGAAAAAATTAACAGCATATCTTTACGTCATTTAAAATTAATTGAATTTGGAAACTTACTAAGGGTAGTCATTTATGTGAATGCAATATCACTTGTTTGTGAATTCCCATAATGATGACCTTAGTGAGTCTGTGAATGAAAATGAAATTTTTGACTTAGGCGTAAGGCTAAATGTTGATGTTGATATATCCACGTAAACTCAGTTGTAACAAATTGTTTTGTCTTTGTTTCTCAATATATTCCTTTCGCTTATGACTCAGATTTAGCAAAGATATTGTTTGTATTATTAAAAATTTCCGGGCGGAACATGATTCATAATCTTACACCCAAATCCATTCCAACAATTAGTATTTTTATATTTTTTCCTGGATTTAGGGGGATTTAGTAGCCTTCCTTTTATGTGAAGATCTTAACTCAAAAAGCAATGTTTGGATTTTTTGTAAGAAACCTGGATGCATTGGCTTAAATTGTGTTTAGATTGATATTATTAAAATAGAATAGATACATGTTAATAAAGATATCTATTGAAACGCTGTTACCAAACAGTTTCGAATTTCTGAAAATCAAGTCCGCTGAGAGAAAGGAGCATAAACTTTATGTCGGGTGAATAATTACATGATTTCTTCTTGCTTTCCGCATATTGGGCTTTCAGAATATAGGAGGAAAACATTCGGTTCCGTTTGATGATCTTGCTTTTGCTTTGATTTGTCGTCTTATACTCGGTCTTGGATCACTCACAATACGAATGAATTCCTTTCGCATTTCAAAGGCTTGGAGAATGAAGTTTTCAAGCTTGGATTGAAAGTTTGTTTTCGCTTGCAAAACATAGGATAATTCTGCTTGTACAAAGTATATCAGGCTTCTTTTAAGTATACAAATTTTTCCGTCATTTCCACTTCTACTCATATGAGTGTTGAATCGCATCATAGTGGTGAAAATTCTATATTGGCAAGCATGCATCGCTGCCTGCACATCGGCATTTGCCTGGCTCATTTCATGAACTGAAGTTCGAAATAAAATAAGTTGAGAATCAATATGGCAGATAATTTCAATTTCGGCGCAGCTCTTCAGACTCCAAATATATTTCCCAAGAGTGCAAACACGCAGGGTACTGCGGGTAGGATGAATTGTTGTCAGGAAGTTTAAGAGTATTTTGTGAGCAGCTTCGATAGATGCTTTTGAACCAACCAAAATCGTATCATCTTCTTGGGTCCGGTTTGATGAGTCAATTGTCGTCATGATAACCTGCTCTTTCAAAACTACAATCCTCAAGGACGCCTATTTGTTTTATGATTGCAATCGAAATTTGCATGTTCTAAGTGTCATTTAACCCTTCTGAAATGACTGTTAATCAATTAGTTTTGCATCTTGACAGATATGCTAAAGAGGTCTTGCTTATAGTCACGAACGGATTTTATCGACGTGTCGTCAATTAATTAATTTGATATTCAACAATTATGACGGATTTGATGTCATTGACATTTATATCTTGTATTGGAAACAATCAATCTACTATTAGATCAAATTCAACGGTTGTGACTAAACAGCAATAGTCGCTTTGGGGAAATACTTCAAGTGTATAACCTTTGAAGTTCCTGCCCTGCCATGCTTGACTGAAAAAGTGTCATAAAATGTTCCTGATTATAATTATAATGCACAACTCAACGTTTTTTTCTCCAATGCCTTTTTTCCATCACGGTTAAATTACATGTTCCCCTAATATGGTTTGGGTGGAAAACGTATTCTTCAAGATGGGAAGAATCCTTAATGCTTAATCTGCATTTTATGCTAGCTCTAAATTTCATTTCAGGATCTTTCAGGTTTAGAAGCCACCCGGTAACGCAAAAAGTCTTCATCAGATTTAGGGTGTGCAATAATTTTTTGTTTTGAAAGTGTAAAAACCCTGAGATTGATCTCCAAATTAAAGATTATGCCTTGAGTCAATGGCTTCTAATTTGCAAGTCTTTTTATCACTGCGGTTCTAATGCATCTGAAGTTTTTCGTTTTTCTTGAAAGTAAGCATGGTGATCTGCGGAGATGCCTGAACTTGAATTTTTGTCAAATATTACATCTAAGTTATCACCTTTCATAAAAATAAATATCGTTTCCGAAATTCCCCAACTTTAGTAAAGATAAAAATGATCCGTATTGCAATCGCAGCTTCTTAAATTACAACATACTCAGTCTCCTTTCTGACCCTTCAAATTCCAACAATGTTGAAAACTATCGATAAATTGCGAAATGCCAATTTTTATCGCCAGTACAATTACGGTCAGCAGAAACTTTCAAACATCAATTTCTATCGCCATCCAAGTCTCAGCAAAATGTTTCCCTCTTACCCAAGACTTACTCTTAGAGTTAAAATGCTTTATTAGGGTCAATGATAAAAGAAATAAAAAGACAGTGAATCAAGAGGAAAAAGAATACTTCGGAATCATTTAAGTGGTTACAATTTTATTCCAACTTTTTCTCAGCGTTTTCATCCTACTTGAGGTAGCTGACAATGACTAACAAGCATGCTTAAACATGTGCACCTATCTGTTATCTTTTTTATTATTCCAAAGAGTTGTCCATTTACCTTGAAGAGGTGTCATTAACTTGACTCATCATAATTCTTTTATTCTCGCAGATCCCTATTTGAATTGGTTTCGTGTGACACTTTTCCTTGGAAAGAGTGTAGCTTGGCCAGATTTTTATGCTAAAGCCCAGTTTTTGGCTTAAAGATTTATAGGTAAGAATGTTAAGTATCTTTAAGTCTAATGAAGTTTACGACAGTCGTTCGGAAAATGGAAGGAAGCAAGTTTGAAAATTATGCATACAGAGTTGATTTACCAATTGATTAAAAGACTAGTAGCAGATAGCGTTTAATCTAGTTAGGGACCGCAAGAATAAGACGGTACTGATGGTAAATTAGCAATTGCATCAGAAAGACTTAATAGTACGTTTGATCAAGTCTCTGCAACTTCCATGGTTAAGTTAGAGAAGCAGTTTCGTTCATTACATCAAGTGACGGAAAAGAAAGTAAAATATTAGAGGATAAAGAAATACTTAGTGAGCAACTTAAAAGATAATGAAAAAACTACTGGATACTAATCTCGTAGTTGTAAAAACGCTAAATTGAACAGATTGGTGGGAGCAAGAGTGATAAAGGGTTTAATACACTTACTATCATCGATCAGGATTTTCAGATTGAAGAAATAAAAGAATCGAAACAACAGCAACAGCAACAGCCTAACGAGTACCATCAGTGACAAAGGCCATCAGAAATTCTAATCTACGGATCTTATGGGCATTGCGGAGTAGATCAATCATACAATATGCTAAATTTGTGTCGACAGTGTGATGTTTGCAAGGATTGTGCTGTAGCTAAAGCATGACAGAAAAATGATCAACTAAGATTGTGTTGGAAGTAGCAACATTCCAGATGAAAGACCATGTATATACATTGATTCACGTTCAATCAAGAAAAAGTGCTTTGTCGGTGCAAAGTTATGGGCAATTATTGTTTTCAGATTTTTGTTGGATTTTGTTTTTTAAGACAAAGTACAATTTAATACTGTAGAGTTTCGGATTTCTTACTGATTTAAAATATTTCAAGATTTATAATGAACTTGTTTTTTGTGAATAAAGAATTGAAATGAAGTATAATGCTAATTGCGAAACTAATATGAGGATTCTTATTGATGTTGAAGTAAAACTTGTACACGGAGAATTAAGTTAATCAGTTCATACACATATATACTTCTAGGAAAGAAATCAAAATCAATCAATTGCCTATTAAAACGCTTATATTGTTACAAAATATTGATGAAAAATGAGTATACTGGAAAATGGAATGGTGCCATGGGAGGCGACTTAACATGTGCTCCATGATCCAGTTTTAGAGCAACAAGTTTGTAGCACTGTCTGGTGAATCGATAAGCGTTGTTCCCGTGGGAATATTTTCTTTCTTTGACTATTGAATTTTTCAGTAACGTAGCTTCTTTATTACAGTCCTTATTTCGTGGGAAACATTCCTGTTTGATTTATTACTATTCGTGTGCAAATTCACTTGGTGTCTTGAAGAACTAACTCATTAGACTTGCAATTGACACTTGACCTAATTATGGGTGCCTCATATTCATTCGTATTTTGCGGTGTACTTGGTGGTGCCTTATCGTATCCAGAGAATGCGAATCACCCTGTACTGGCTTCACCTGTATGGAATTTATTAGATTCATGGTCCTATCCCGAACGACTTCGAGGATTTGGCATTTTGGGAGCATTGGGTATGATTTTCTTTTTAGTTTTTTATTCATCCTGTCATTGGAGTTTGGATTATTGTGGATTTCTGGGTGTGACTAGTCGAACGAATTGGATTCTGGCAATGATGAGTGGTGCACTTTTGGGATTTTCAGGTGTAGGAATGGTTTATACCTACCTACGACGATTCGATGATGTCGGAGGAGGACCATTAATGTATGGAAATTCTGGATACAATCCGGCACCGTCACAGCCATCAATCTCCATGATTTGATAGGATGAAGTTATCAGGATGATACACATATATATACCCCCCAAAAAGAATTTTTGTAACTTTGCACTGGGACATCATGGACCAATGGGATCCACAATTTAATTCAACTGGAAATAACAAACTTTAATCAATAAAGCTTTCATGAACATTACCATTCTTGAGAAGGGCTGTTAATCACATAAAAGTCAATGTCATCCTAATCTCATCTAGCATTACATGGAGAAGAAACTTGTAGATTGTAATCATGTTTGCTAGCATCGTACGAAATGAATGTAGACATTGAAACAATCCAAATCGATTCAAGTATTTACTTTGAACGTATCCTTGCCTAATATGCAGTAAAAAATGGCTGACATGAGAAGTCAAATTATTCTAGGGAAAAATGGGGGGTTTCAACTAATTTTCACGGGACGTCATATTTGAACATTTTATTTTACTTATCATGTGTCGAGAATTATTTGTTAAAGTAAGTAATTGAGAAACTCATGCCCGTTTACAGTCTAGGATGTTGACTCTTGATCCATGGAAGGATACCATGATTTGAACTGACTAAAGCCGTCAAAGCTGTGGATGGGGGATACCCTTTGCACGCATTATTCTATAAAGCACGGTGCTACTATAGCTTTGTCATCACCTAATGTGTACCCATGAAAAGGATACATCTTCCTTGATGGTAGGATTTTGATGCAAACGGAGGCACTACATGTCTCTCTAAATATCAAGGAATTTTCCCCATTATGAACCTGCTGAGAATTGGTGATACTTACTGCCCTACATTTTGCAAGACTGGATGATCTCTTCCGGGACGCACTTGGAACCTGGATGACGTTCGGTCTTCCATACTCTCTTTTTTTGCAAAACACTGGTATCAGAAGTGAAGATGTATTCCCTCTGTTACAACCATAACCTTCTCAACTGTAACATACACCCGTCAATTGATTGAAAAATAAACGAAAATTGTTAAGTCTCTAGCTTTTAATCATATTAGCAGTGTTTCCATATGCCCATGGCTTGACTCCTTAAAGAATTTAGCAGAGGGGGATGGTCGTATTTTAAAGACTCTTTTCTGGGCAAACAACCTTTTTAGTAAAGAGTTTGACTTAAGCATAAGCCTCTGATAAAGAATTCATTCATTCCGGGCAAGTTCCGCGATTGCCTCTTCAGAATAGATGATATTGTAACTTTTTGACTTTGATGCTAGCACAAGTAACACTTGAGTAGCCTATCCCAGAAACATCAATGATTTTGAATGATGATGAAACTTCTTGGAATACTACCGACATTCACTTACAGATTACATAAGTAAGTACAAAAAACATTGGGTGAAACAATGTAAGCGCATCTGAGCTAAAAGGCTAACTGCCATAAAAGCTTGCAATAGAAAAAAAAGAAATATCAAGAAATAGGAAGAAGCATGGGTATATATGGGTCTCGAAAAAAATATTTGAGTCGTGAACATCAAAATAGGCAAAAAGAATTGAACAGTAAGTTACTTATCCACCCTTGAAATCCGGAACAAATTCATTACATCTAATGTTCGTTGCCACTTCTCTGTTCCAACAATAGAGTCTAACAAAGCATAAAATCAACACATCACTGACAAATAGGGCAAATAAGTCTTCTTAAGTTTCCTAAAGTTTCATCGTAGAATCTTCATACTGCTCTACGTGAGAATTGAGATAGAAAAAATATGTCCTATTTGAAGGAAATTATGAAAAACTACTCTTGTTTTCTAATCGTGAAAGATTGAAGTCTTGACTGACTAATATTTCATTATGATAATATTTATTTGGATCAGTCTTTTATTTATTGTCTTTTGGCTATGCCAGCTTGTCAAATATCTTTTGACTTCTCTTTATTTAGAGATAAACATATTAATTATAAATAGGTTCGTGAAACACATGTGATTTATTATCACCTACATTTTAGAGACCTTTGATTAGTATCATCTAAAATTTGCGAACAGAAAAAACAACAAATAGTTTTATTGTCATTTGTTGTTCTTAGATGTGCTAATATATCTGATATGTTTATCAGCTAGATTAGCATGTACTAGCAACACTGGACGTCTCCAAATGTTGGTACAAAATAACATCTCTTGAATTAATCTCTTTTATAGATTAAATTGATGTGTTTAACATAAATCATAAAGAATTATCTTCTAGGATTGTAGAATATAGTACTCATACCAGTTTGCTTTAGAGCACAAGATGCTTTCTCGATGGCATAATGTTCCCACACTCTCAAATAGCTGAATGACCGTGAATAATTGGAAGATATGCCAAAAATATTCAATTCCCAAAATCAGCTCATTCATAGGGAGAGAGAAGGTAATAATTTATCATTTGGGCATGAATTATCAAGTTAACGAACAATTAATTGTAATACCATAAACCATAATTGCTACTCTTTAGCGTAAGAGGATTGAGGGATCAAAGCTACTCCATCATTGCCGTGGGTATGTCTACAGCTCTTCAGTGTAGCATTTACTAGCAAAAACACTGCACTATAAGCATTGTTAATCACAATTTGTTTTTTATGACCAGGTGCAATTTGATTTGCAGCACAAATCGCAAAAGGTCACTTAGTTAGGAAAAGCATTTTTGGAACTACAGTGTAGGTTCTCAAATGACATTCATGAGTACGATGAAATTAACCACTTTTCCTCGTGTACGAAATATTATCGAAACTTAGAAAGGGATAGAGCCCTTCATATGTTTGATGAGTAGCTAAAACTAGCTATGTGAAAAGTCCTACGATAACTAATGTGAAAAAAATGACTTTCCATAGTTGAATCCCTAGAACGTTTATTAGGGGGGCAAAAGTCAGTCAAGCCTCCCTTAATGAGGCCTACCATTCTCAAAGTGATTGGTTTTGGCACCTAACCTAAATTAAACACTATCTTGCATGAGTAAGCTCGTTTTCCTTGACTATGAATCTTAATAGTTCTCCTTGATACTTATAGTAAACAAATAAAGTCACTTCATTCATACACATGAGGCCTTATCAATAGCTGCATTCTATATTATCCTGAATCTTAAACAGATAAATACAGCTCATGATATCCTTAATAACAGTTAGTAGCAGCATGAAGCAAAAACTTAAGTATCTGATTTGCCTCCTAAATGATTGTGAGGGATGGGCATGGAGATATTTACCACTTTCAAAGATGAAGTCAAAAACATTGATGCACATGTATACATGGCTCATTATCAAGCGTATAGTCATGTTGAATGTCTTGGATTATTTCCAACTTACTGGATCCCTTCGTTCGATTTTATCAAAATCCAAACTCATTTCGGATCTTTTCAGGATGAAACTCTCAAGAATTTCATGGAGAGCTTTAATAGGCTGCTTTAAAATCTCAACTTGAACTTGTTTAAAGTAGATGAATCTTCCACCACAAATGATTATGTGCTCCACATTCCCATTGCGACTCAATAGGGCATTATGTTTCATCATGGTTGTAAGCATCGCATAATGATGACCCGGGGCTGATGACAGAGAATTGGTAGTTACCTCATGGTTCAATCTTTCATGAAGCTTTGTGGAAAGTAAGATATTTGATGCATCCCCACAGAGTGCAACATTGAACAATGTCTTGTTAAGTTGCAATGTGCATTGTCCCATTGTGAGAATCCGTAGTGTACTTGACAAGGGGAGAAATGAGCGTAGACTTTTTATCAGAATCTCATGAAAGCAATCGATTGTCATCGGCACAGCATAAGACGCTGCATCATTTTCTTTATACGCATCACATTCTTTGTGAACATTGTAAAGATGGGAATCGTCCGCGAACATCAATTCAGAAGCAGTCCTGGTTTCAAGCACGAGATCTCGCTTCGAGAAAGCGGTGCCTTTGCAAGAGAAAATTCTCTCTTTATAATCTGTGTCGAAACACCTATTACAACAAGCAATCGTTTCTGATCTTGGTAAAGCCATGGATGAC
>CAAAJI010000280.1:52973-71680 GCA_900642245.1 Fragilaria radians
CATACATCAAAAATATATTCTTCATTTGGCAAATTCAATTGGGTTCGTTGCTGTAACTTGCCGGGAGGGGGACATCGACACCTCGTTCAAGATTCAATTTTGATTTGATTCATCGGATAAAATTCGTCTTGAGTAATCCAAGTCTTCGTTTGAGGAACCTTTCTTTGGTCGGTGGAATTGACAAATTGATTTAGGAATTTGAAACTAATTTGTTCGTCCGTTGTTGTCTTTGGTGTAACGCACTGTTCTACTTGACGATTTTTTGTACGGAACTGTGCCGTACTGCTAGGCAAATCGTAACGACACAAATTTTCTCACATGAGAAACGACCAATCTTGGCCTCGATCATCCGTTTCGAACGATCGATATTTACGTGCGGTCAGACCAATCCCAAAAACATCATCATCGTCACCATCGAAGCGACAATCTGTGTCGATGGATCAGCCTTCACCGTCATCATTCAGTATGGAAGTAACGTTGGATTTTGATGCAAGTCCGGGAAGTATCCCATCGTCAGCCATTCTTCCTAAATTAGACTCCACTTCGACGAAGTTATCTCTAGAACCACGCAATTTAAAGTCGCCCTCTGAATTAGGACTTCCTATGGGATCTGAACAAGGACCAATGACGTCGTCTCGACCGACTTCTCGTCGCCAAACGAGTCTGGCCAAAATCCTTCCAATGGACAGCTCAGGTGGACAACAAAGGACCAAACAGTTACTACAGTCTGTCAAAGCACAAGCGTCTACCAGAAGCTTGAATCAGGTAGAGCTACATAGTTCCAACTGCCCATCGAATCCAAGTCTTATATGTTCGCTGGCATATCGAGGACAGGAAATGCTCTTTTGTGCTATAAAAGATCGAATTGTGGGAGTTTGCCCTCGCACCCGAGTAAAGTTACAATATTTAACAATTCCCATCGATGAACGTGTTGTATTTATATCGGCCAACCCCTCAACGGCACAAATCCTTGTAGCCTTGTCCAATGGAATGATTTGTACCTATCATCCAGTTCCAACGAGCCCCAGGCCAAAGTCGTTCATGAGTTCAGCGCATGTCCGATATCGATGGCGAGGTGGTCCAATTATAGACTGCCGTCCTATTTTCTTCAGTATGGACGAAGCTTCCTTGGATTCGGTACAAGTTAATTCGTCGGGTGACTACAAAGTATTGGTGTGTCATGGCAATCAATTGGCCATATATCTTACAGCGCCGGGGATATCCACGCAGGAGCAGGCGGAAGTCATTTGGACTACTCGGCTTGATCATTCCATATACTCCGCAAGAATATCCGGTGACGGTCAAGCAATTGCATACGTTTTGAATGGAGACAAATCTACTCCAGGTGTTCATACCTTTTTGAGAGATTTTGAGGATGGAGGTTCAGCAGCTAGCACCAAAGATGGCGAAAGAAGCCTATCCAACTTATCAGTAGGCGTTATCTACAGACCAGGTCCTATGCTTTCGCATACAGAAAGAGTCACAAAAATTAGCTTTCGAGGTTTTGGACGGAGAACCTCAAGTTCAACAAATGAGTACGACGATGGCAATGATCTGTTGCTAACTTACTGTAGCAGCGATAATGCAATACGCATTTTCTCCCAAAACTCTTGGGAGCAGTTAGTTCAATGGTCAACTCCGCCACACACCGAAGTGGATTGGCTGAGAGGAATCACCGCATGTAATCTCGGGGATCTCGACCCACCAAAAGGTCCTAAACGACCTCATTCCCAAGCCTCTAGTCGAAGGCCGAGTTTTGAGTTGGCAACCAATCTTCCAAATCGCTCCTTCCCACAATCCATACTAGCTCACCCTGCTCCCTCCACATCAGCAGGTGCATGGGTTTTTGAACTAAGCTTTCGATCGGCACTTCCAGCAATTCGTTTATCACGGCTAAGTTATTTGAAACGAGGCTCTGAAGAGATAAGAGCTGCACACTTTGAATCAGTTTCTGCTGTTCTTCCCGCAAAATCTATCATGGCGGAAGGTATTTTGGGCAAAGGTGAATTGGGACTGTCGGTTCACGGCCTATGGCCAGCATGGCATGCATCAAGCGTCAAAAGCAGAACAGACGGTCCATTAGATGGCTCGGCAATGTCATTTTTAGGAGTATCCGCGGGAACTGCTGTTTCAAACGGATATTTTGGTGAAAGTAATCAGGGTGGGACACATAGTCCTCCTAGTGAGCTGCGAGTCATCTCATCTCATCCTAAGACTGGTCATGTTGTCATCATGGAGTTTCCTCTATGGGGTGATCAAGATTTAGGTGCAATGGAGCTCGGAAGTCCTTTGAGATACATCCTTTCATTATCAGATGTCGATACATACAAGCACGCAATATGCAGTCTCGGCTTTGAAAACAATAAACTATGCGCTCAAATAGAAGAGGAAGCAAAGTCCGTGGCAATTACCTGGAGAAAAAGAGGATCTAGTTTGGTATTTCCAAAATCCGGAAATCAAAGTGATCATATCATTTACAATGATACCAGCGTAGTTCCAGTTCCTCTTTTCCTATCTTCATTGCAGCTACCAGCGCAGTCAAAAGAAAGAGACGACAAAATTGTTGCAGTGCAGTGGTGGCCGGACGAAGACTATGGAGGACCACCTCAACTTGTGTGTCTTACTCGCTTAGGTACAGTTTTGGTATTCGAAATGCCTCCACCGTGGAGCGCTCTTGAACCTGTAATGCCTAGTTTGGATCCTTTACGGGATTCTTCCCATAGTGGCAGCTTAGGAGGAGATGACATTGATACTTGTGAAACTGATGGTGACAGCCAAAGTTTAGACCCTCTCAAAGATTACGATGTTTTGATTCGGCCACATCCAGAATTTGGGATCGGATTAAGACTTGAGGCTCAAAATGAAGGCATGCCCGCTATAGCAGGTTCTTTCAAGAAGCATCCCTTAACAGGTGGAAGTTTGCCAGCCGAAATGACAGGCATGGTGATTCTTGGTGATGAGCTATTAAGTGTCAATGATGTAGATTTAGAAGGCATAACTTTCGAAGAGATAATTGCTAATGTTCGTCAGATCGGTTCAGATACTTCCCTCACTGTCCCACTTCGTATGAGATTTCGCCCAAAACTATCGACACGTCGGCGGATCCAAAATGCAGCATTTTCGTCTACCGATATTCCGGAATCTACGGGACGAAGAAGTCGCGAGCTAATTCTTGGAGTTAGCCCCGCCAGACCTTTAAATCGAAAGTCATCCTTGCCAGAGAATGAAATGATTGAAAATAATTTATCTCCAATCGAGATAAACTCGGATATGAGTCAGGAATTTGCAAGAATAATTGCAATGATCCCGAATGTTGTTGACAGTATCCCTTTTGATTTGAACATGGAATCAAGGGTTATACTTCTACCGTGGTTGATAAAGGACACCTCATCTTTGAATTTGCGTGGTGCCGCTCTTCTTGTTGTTGCGATTGGTAAAATCCTTCATTTCCAACGCTTAGAGGTTTTGTGTGATTGTGATCCACACAATGCAAAAGGCATCGATTTACATCGTTTGGAGCTTGATTCAGATATTTCGAAGCTGCAAGCTGTCAAGTCTGATTCGGATAATTGGTATATCTGTGTAGTCACTGGCACAGGGAACCATAAATTGGTAACTGTGACAATGGATGACACGTGTTCTATAGGTGTTGAAAAATATCCATTCAATTTTGGAACTACTGGTGATTGCGTAATGCGTCTCTATTCTTCATCGCTTCTTGGGACGTTGGAACCGCAGGGTGATTCACTTCATCGCAGTGTTGTTATTTGGACAGCCGTTCCAGATGCGAAGGCCCAAACTAGTAAGGATATCTCGGGGGTTGATGTGGCGCAACAAAGGGAATCTCACAGTTACCACAAGACCGTAATATCTTTGAACACCTTCCCGAGCGATACTGAAGTCGTTGATTTTCAATTTATCGGCCCTGGATCAGCTGGAGGATATCCGTGGATTGCTTGTTTTACATTAACTTCCGCAACCGTTTTTATGAACCATAGAGGTTCAAATGAATGGAAGCCACTGCTAACTGTTTCCTACCCCGGCTTACCCACATCCACTTCGAAGATTACGCCTTATTTTCAAATTCAACCAGGGCTGAGTCCAACTGAAGCCTATCCTCATTTGGAATCAACCCTTAGTAACTTGATTGATATGCGTGAAAGATCCAAATTCACTCGTTCTGATTTAAATGCGGACTCCATTTTAGCTTACATTTGTACCGATACGAATGGACCGATGCTAGCTTTGCAAAACAACGTAAAAGGAATAATGGAATGGGTGTCGGGATGGAAGTTGGATGAAACTGGATCTTATCCTTCGACCAACTCAGACATTGAGGTAACTCCGTTTAGCTTTTTGAAATGTGACAATCTGCTGATGCAACATAAGACCCCGGATACAGTGGTAGACCAAGGGGGAAACACGGCAGCAAGTCTTTTTTCACCGAAAATCGCATCATTTGTAGACAAGGCAGAGTCACAGGAAAAGGTAGCAATGAACGAGCTTCAACACATACTATTGACAAGAATGAAGGAAGCATCAGGCCCCTATGCTGATTCTCCAATAGGGAAAGAGACTTTGCCACCACCTCTTCGAATCCTTATACCAGATGAAATAAGATTTCTGTGGGCGATTGGCGAACTTGTCAATCGACAACATAGTTTGAAAGCCCTGGACGTTCCGGCTCAGCATGCTTACTTTTGTATTATGTTGATACGACAGATGAAAGAGGCACCAAATGAGGCTGATGGGAAAATAGAGACTGGATTCTTTACTCGTGGAAAAATGTTAGATTTGTTTAGTGCTGGAAGCTTTGGGTTTTCGAAAAGAAAGGACTTTATGTTGGAAGATTCTAGCTCGAAAACGCAGCAATTCTTTATCGCAGTTGCAGGAGCTTTTTCTGCGCTGACTAGCTGCACACAAAACGCTTTGATCGAGGCATGCCGTCCTGTTGGAGGTCAGTTTGATTGGGAAACAGCCTCATGTTTGAGAATGCCATTCTGGATTCGATCAGATGAAGAATTACGAAAAATCTCAGAGGAAATCGGAAAAAATATATACTTGAAGACGAAAGACATTATGGAATGTGCATTATTCTTCCTAATTGCTGGCAACATGAAAACTCTGAAAAATCTGTCTCTTACGGATCACAGCACGAGCGGGAAAAAGTTTTCAAGTTTCTTGACTGCCTATGACTTCGCTTCACCTCAGGGGCGAAATGCTGCTGAGAAAAATGCTTTCAGTTTACTGAGGAAAAATCGTCATAATGTCGCAGCTTCTTTTTTCCTTTTGGCTCAACCCCCTATGCTGAAAACTGCAGTGGAAACTATCATGTCTAAAACAGGAGACTTTAATCTAGCATTTCTAATGGCTCGTTTAGTCGAAAAAAATCCAAAAACGCAGTCCTCGGACTCATCTTTTTTGGGAGGGTTCAGTAATAGATTCATACCTGAGTCATCCTCAGATGAAAGCCGATTCAAGGATTGGGTTCCAAATATCGGGAAAATTTCTAAGGAGCTTATCCAATCTAGAGGGCTTGAGATTGCTCAGAATGACCATTGCTTCACAGCTCTACAATTCATGTGGTTATCGCGAAAGGAAGAGGCAGGACGAAAATTGGTCGTAGCTGATGACGTAACTTCGAATCGCTTTCCTGGTTCATTTGAGAAAGAATATTGTGAAGATGTTTCAAAGTCGTTGCGTTCTTCAGTTGGCAAAAACCCTGAGTCTGCAAATGATCGCGTCATACAGAAAGCCAATGAAGTTATTGATTTTGTGTCTCGTCCATTCCTGCTTAACTTCATGAAATCAAGTATTCGCACACGTTGGGCATCGACGCTGTTGGTGTGTGATGCGCTGACACGAAGTGGTATCGAGCTTCCCTCTGCTCGCTGTCTTCTACAAAATACGAGTGAATTAGATTTTAATGAGGATGAGCCTAAAGCTTGTACAATTTCATCAAGAAAGCAAATTACTTCTTCAATATTTGAAACTTCTAACCATAAATCTGAACTTGCACAACAAGAGTCGTCCATTTTCGACAATTTCGATCTTCCGTCAAAGCAAAAGCCACCAACTTCAATATTCGATAGTTATGATCCTCCAGTAAAGTCAAGGCCACATGAAGAATCGAGACAAGCAGCTTCTTCAATCTTTGATGCTTTTGATGTTCCTGCCCCGAAGCCCAAAGAGCATCTCCAAGTAGCTTCTTCTATCTTTGATGCTTTTGATGTTCCTGTTCCGAAACCCAAAGAACATCTCCAACCTGGAAAAGTTACTTCTTCAATTTTTGATAGCTTCGAGCCACCTCCAGTTCAGACAAAAGCTTTAAGTAATCCTCATGGTAACGTGAAAGGAAGTGGGGTGGCTCATGTAGAACAAATGACGTCTTCTATATTTGATTCTTTCGCGGTTCCGTCACAAAAGGTATTAGGCTTACCTAATCAAGCAAACATCTCAGAGAAAAAGACATCATTTGAGACGAATGAGGTTAAAGATAAAGAAGATAGTAGTGAGATACCAGAATTATCATCTCTCTGTACTCCGAGTATATGGATGAAGTGGCGTCATGACCTCTTGGTTGAGACTGTTGCAAGGCGAATGATTCGCGAAGTAAGTCGACATGTGAAGAAATTAAATTTGGAGATGGTATTTCCTGCCAGTAATGATTTCTCCGGTCTTCGCCATCCACTCATTCCTTCCAGCGCTGTTGAAATTCTTCGCCAACATTGTGATGGGGACAAATTTCTTAAGAAGATTACTAGGTCAGTTTCAGATGTTTGCAAGTCAAGTGGGCTAGAAATTTCAGTAGTTGTTGAGAAGGCTGTTCGATTCATCTACTCAAACGGACAATCACGAAATCTTTTGTTGTGCGCTATCATTTACGTCGCATCTGAAAGACCTGATCGGGCAGAAGATGTAATTCGAGATTCCGCTGTTATGCAAATTATTCGCTGTGAAACTTTCACGCTTTGTCATGACAATCTCATGGAAAGAGGCGAAACGTTACATCATTTATCCAGCTTGCAACTAAGACGAGACGCTGTCAGCGTAAGTTGGCAATTAGAAATTTGTCTATGGCTTCATCGGGGTGGTATTATTCCACTCTCCACTGTCGTGCTAAAGGAAGCAATTATCGGAGTTCGTATTGGTTTTGTTCTCGCAAGTTGGGGAAGAAACCATGAATGCCTTGATGCTCTAATTAGAAACGATCCAGATTGTCCGCTAGATGAAAATGGAGGTCGTCAAATTTGGAGTAGTATGAAACTCATAACGGGATTGGAGAACAACAAGCCCAAACCAAGTAATGCCCAAGGAAGTGGAGGATGGGAATTTTTGGTGGACTGTCATCGCGAAGAGGCTACAGTTATGCTAAAAAGTAAGCCGTCCGGAAGCTTCATAATACGTCCTCATCAAGGCGACAATGGCGTATTTACTTTAAGCTTCAAAACAAACTTAGCCCCACCGGTAGAAAGTGAAGAAACAACGGGAGAATCAATTGAGTCAGCTCCCTTGAGCAATGGTAAACCCCCGAGTGGAAAGACGGGAAAAAATGATGTCGTCCAACATGCCATAATTCGTCTTTCTGATGCGGGATTTCGTTGCGGATCATTTGGTCCATTCACAACGCTCCTGAAGCTTCTTGAGGCTGTGTCAAAATCTCTGCCATTCGATTTACTATTTGATAAACCTCCAACCGAAGGTATCATTAAAGACGAGGAGCATCACCCATCGCCTAATTCAGTATTTCTACGTAAGTTTGCAATTTCTTCTCAATCCGATCCTCATCGGAAGGAAAGTTCTGAAAATAAAGGTAGTAGGAAACTACTTTCTCAAAGTTCAGTTTCAGAAGAAAATGAACCTACAATAAATGATAATGAGCAAGATCATTTAATGTGTCTTGGCACCTTTTCACAACTTCTCACGCTTTCAGAGATTCGCACTCAGCTTTGCGCAATCGCTGCAGCTGATTTTGAAGAGTTGGTTGACGACGAGGAGGTTGATGTGGTAAATGGAACTTTGACCCTGGAAGCAAAGGCCAACGAAAGTGTTTCAGGAAACGATGCTTGCAGCTTTGGAGTTGAAGACCAATATGCCTATGCAGCACGTGTTGTACGTCCTTTGCTGAATTGGTGCAACTTCATGGAGATCCAAGCATTAAATGCCATTGCTCCCGATACAATTGATTTATCAAAGGAATTAGAAGGCAAGCTTTGCGCTCTTGCTTGTACAGACTCTTCAATAGAACTGGCGCCGCATCAAAGCCGAAGCATTCTTGATGGTGGGGACGCTATGGTTCGTCGATTGATTCAGCCTGATTCCGGAGTCGAATTCAGAACACTTCGTGTAGGAGAGGGAGGAGAAAGCGCAATGATTGTACTATTTAGTAAGTTCGATGCTCTATCCTGGATTAAGGCCAGTGGAATGGAAAGAACAGATAAAGATGCCTTGAATCGCCTAGCGCGTATGGAAGAACGCAGAGTGATCGAAGCGATAGCGCTTTCTGATTTGAATTTGAAAGAGTTTTCATACAAGCACAACCATGAATCCCGTGACACTCTCTGTTATAGATTTGTTGATCCATGGGAGGTAGAGGCGGTCGCCAATCGGGAGGGTGAAACCAAGGCTGCGGCATTGGGTAGGGAATATTTCATGGAATGCAGCGTGAGTGCAATCGCAAACTCATCAGAATCGTTTTTTCGAAAGCTTGGAGGTTTTCAGTTGCTTGGACTATGGACTAACGAAATGGGAGGATTAAGACTGACAAAGGCACTTGCTTCCGTTCATGCCCCATGGGAGCGTGATGTAGGAGGGGATCTTCAAATGAGCAAAGGCATCACATCAGAACCCTCTACGTACCAAAATGCAATTAGACAGCACCTTTATCGTAATATGTTATTGAGACGTCTTCAATTGCCACAAAGGTTTCTTGCTTTAGTCCAAGTTGAGTTGCTGGATTTAAAGAATCTTACAGCTGCTGGTGGATCTTCGCTCTCAGTTTATGCCCTTCTGCGCTTGAAGAGGCAAGGCTCTAGCGCTCCACTTAGTCACAAAGCCCGAACATTGGACAGTGCTTCTACACAACCCACGAAAATCGGCAAAAGTTCTGGTCCCAATGCACCTGCCTCTTGGGGTGCGTTAGTTCGTTTTCGTTTTCCTCTTCCAGAAGATGTTCACTGTGATGGCACGTCTTTCAATGACGATCGTGAAGCTGTTTTCAAGGGACCTCCCTGTACGCTTCAGATATCTGTTTGTGAAAAAAAGTTTATGAGTGATTCAACGCTTGGTGGAGCTGATGTAAAGTTGGATGCCTTGACGAACGGCGGGCAGATGGAAGAATGGGTACCATTACGCTCTCCTAAACATGGTGTGAATTGGTTTGTGCGGATGCGACTTACTCTTCGATTTGAATTGATGTGTTTGCCCTCCTCGGATATTGACTCGAATCTTCCGCCTTCAGTCGGTCGATCAAAGATTCAGAAACTCAGCAAAGCTGGAGGAACTCACGAAGATAGAGTAAAGAAGAGTGAATCGAATCCTGACATATTGAGTTATCTTGAAAGCATGGTGTATTGATCAATATCTGTGGTCATGGATTTCGAACTAGATCGAAAGGGAGAAAGGGTCGTAATTTATGCTTCCGTTGACACAACATTTAACAGTCGCTACACCGTTATATACAAACTTGGGCGATAACTGATGGGTCACGTTATCGTTTATGCGTTTAAGATAGCAGTTTTGATTTTATCGTAAATCTTAATATGTACTTAGAATCCCAAGCGATCAATAGACTAATAGAAAAATTGCTTCTTATCAAATGCGACTTAGTAATTTTAAATCTCAGATTTAAGCGAGATAAGCCTTAAAGGCATCCGCTTCTGCAAAGGAGTAATTCTCCAATCCCATTGTAACGGCAACAATAGCCTTGAAGGCATTGACAATGCAATGGGGTGCCGAAGCCATAGTTGGATAATGCAGGGCGAGAGAAATGGATGCAAGAGTGGCAAGTGCTGCTCCGAATTTTGCAGCAAGGACAGCATCCGTGATATCCAAAACCTTGGCATCAAAGAGAGATCCACCATCATACACGGCCCTAAGTCCAAGACCATAGGTGAATGGCTCAATGTTCAATTTTTGCAACAGAGCAGCTTGAGACGCTGTTACTTTCTCTCCAGCTTGGATAAGAGGTACATCATTGGTAATTTCAATTTGTCCCTTGGTAATTTTGGTAGCAATTTGAAGTGTCTGGAAGAAGGCGGTTTGTCCTGGATCACACCCGGTTGGTCCCTTGGGAACTACAACCGAGGATGGAGCAACGGCTCCGACACGAGCAGGTGCAGGACGTGTATTGGATTCCAAAATCTGACGAACTTCCGACAAATCACCATTGGTAAAGACGAAACCAACATTCCCACGACACATCTCACTGAGTTTTTCCACAGGTGTGCCAGGATTCTCATCGACATATTCGGCAATGATTTTACGCATCATGGTATTCTTTCCCATGAGGACTTCTGCCTTACCACGAAGTTCCTTACGAGTCACTTGTAATTGTTTCGAACCAACGTTGTCAACTTCGACTACAAAGGATTTGGTGTATGAGGTGAGAAGTTCCTTCATACGGATGAAATATTCCTTTTTACGATCTTGAGAAAGAGGCATGATTGAATATCTATGTTATTTGTCGAATTGAGTTCTAAAGATTGTTTGTTTGCTTTGGACGAAGGAGAGTCTGAATGCTCACCAACTGTTTAACCAAGTTTTCAAACAACACTGGATTGTGCCGAAAATCGTTCCAGCCTCAGAACAAATCTCAATTTCTATTTGTTCCGCAAGTAACAGGTAAAAAAATTGAAACTACTGTCCCAAAGCTACTAGTTTTAGGAAAGACTAGTAATCCAGTAATGTAGTAGTAATAGTTTAAACTCCAGAGCAATCGAATTCAAGTCTCACATCATCATACAGGAACCCAACATAGTCTTAGGAACACAGCTATCAGTCAATAGTATCATCATCATTATTTATCATGGCTAAGCATCATCCAGATCTTGTCATGTGTCGTAAGCAGCCAGGAGTTGCGATTGGTCGGGTCTGTGAAAAATGTAAGTGTTAGCCGTTTGTCGCTCACTTGCTTGTTGACTAGAAAATCCTAATCCAATATTCATTCTCCTCCTCTTCATCAGGTGATGGTCATTGTGTCATATGTGATTCCTTTGTACATCCGACACAACTTGTTCGGATATGTGAAGAATGTCATTATGGTAGTCTTCAGGGACGGTGTGTCGTCTGTGGGGGGACAGGTGTGACAGATGCCTATTATTGTCGAGAATGTGTCCAACAAGAGAAGGATCGTGATGGGTGTCCAAAAATTGTCAATCTTGGTTCGACTAAAACAGATTTATTTTATGAACGAAAGAAATATGGATTTAAGAAACGATGACCAAAACACAAACAAATACCAAAACAGAACGGAAAATCTTTCGTTGTGTCTGTCTTTTTGGCGAATGTGTGTGTTTCTACAAACTTGAATATCATCCCCCTCCCTGGAAAGTTCTACACTTCTCGGTGGATCTCAAGCGATGTGTCCTTACGTTATAACAAAATTGAAAGATCAAATTTTGCCCCTTAGTGAGGCATGAAAATTTTTTCCGATTTCTGTTTATAGACTACTAACAACTGATTATTTATCCTTGGTTTCCAACAAGTCACTTTAATCTATTTTACAAATTGTTGCAACTCTCAAAAGAAGAAAGTAGGATATCACGAAATGCATACTTTTTTGAATGTCAATGTAGCACAATATTTGTGACAAATTCAAATTGAACATCCCCCCCCCCCCATTGGCTTCCAATTGCTATATTAATGACACAAACAATAATTTGCCCTTGCCTCATCCAAAAGGTTGAAAATTTCCATACCACTGTGGCATGCACTGGATACACTCTGCCTTGCTATTCCCAGCTGAACTCAAAGTTGACCATGATCCAGTCTTAAAACCATAACAACGCTTCCTTGGTCCTTTCATTCTTTAATAAGAGTATCAACCTTGAAGTTTGGTGGATCCTTGTAATTCAAAAATTATTCCAATGGCGATTTGTCAGGTTTACACAAATAGAGCCCAAATGTTGCTCCATCAAGACTCTCACTTTTCTTGCAGTGTATGAGTTATCAATGTAAACTAATAACAAGAGCTCTGCTGACAATGCATACTTTTAGCGACTTTGAAACAGGCAAGTGTTTCTAACAAGTCACTTTAATATCTTTTACTAATTGTTGCAACTCTCAAAAGAAGAAAGTAGGATATCACGAAACACATACTTCTTTGAATGTCAATGTAGCACAATACTTATCACATTTGTTACATACTCAAATTGAACATTCCCCCCCTCCTCCCCCCCCCCCATTCGCTTCCAATTGCTATATTAATGACACAAACAATAGTTTGCCCTTGCCTCATCCAAAAGGTTGAAAATTTCCATACCACTGTGACATGCACTGGATACACTCTGCATTGCTATTCCCAGCTGAACTCAAAGTTGATAGTCAAGCACCTTTCCCAACATGAATTTCAATAAAGCTGTTTTCACCTTGATCCAGTGTTAAAACCTTAACAAGCGTGCAGGAACACCTTATAAATCCAGAGCATCAGTCAAGAACGGTTATCTTGATTAGGTCACTTTGTCTTGATTAGCATCCATTAATCCTTTTATATTTCAAATGCATTTCTGCTTGTCCCACCTTTGGTATGAGATTAATTGGCATGTTAATATCTATCACACTCCAGTATTCTCTGTTCTTTTGCACATACAGCATAGCATCAAACACAATTGGACTAATTCTTGTACGTCATTCTGCTTCACAGGGTTGAGATCTGTTGATATCTTAAGCTCTGAAAATCTTTTCACATGACACAATTTCCCTGTGGCCACATGATCAGCATCACGATGATCAAGATACTCATTCCCAGCAATATTAAAAATATGACTCCTGCAACCCATGAACGGAACGCCCAACTTTGTTGCTACCAATTGGTTAGTGCTGCAATTGTCATCAATATTCTCTTCATTTGTTTTTAAAATAATATGGCAGTGCTGCATTTAAACATGTATGATATGTTCATCTGCACCAAATCCAACAGGATACCTTGCATTAACTTTATTGGAGCACATAAAAGCATAGTTTCCTTGCCCGTTCCATTTTTCATATATACCGCAAGAACAGCGACATTATGCGTTGAGCCTCCATCCATCTATTGGAATGGCAAGCATTATACCGGCTAAGTCTTGATGAATGTTTTACATCAATGAATGGTGTCAACTGAATCATTTACGTGTTGACAGACTTCGATGTGACAGGACTTTACTTCATTCCTTCTCTGGTTAAAGGGTCATTTCCTTCGGATTTAATTTTTGTTTGTTTAATTTCATAATTTAATTGTCCCATCCAATAGATTTTTGCTTCTTCAGATGGTTCCAATGCTAACATATATTTTTGTCCTCTTGCATTTGCAATGCATGAGTTATTGTAAAATTGCAAGTATCTTTTCGATACTATACTAAAGCAAGAAAAATGTCTGCGGTGGGGTGCTAGTGCGCACATACGTTGCTGGTTTATTCGCACAGATTTCGCGTTTAAACTGTCTAGGATTTCACTAACTCGCCATCCAGATAAAATTCCTGAAGACGGTTAGCCTCTGGATCAAATATGTGGTAATGATAACTTGCACTGATCAAGCATGTTTGGCGAAATGAGTGAAAGAATGACTGATGACATTTCAAATGCTGTCACCAAATAAACTTGGGACTCAGAATGAATTAGAGTTAAATCAAGGATTAGGTGAAATAGAGATTTAGACAAAAACTCAATTTAACTTATCCCGACTTTAAACTTAAATTATCAAGTTATCAAATCTGCATCAAAGCGAGGGTACAAAGGTGGTAATGCAACAAGTGTGTTTTGAAAGTATGATGTAAGGTTATGTTTAGTTGTTATATTGATACAGGCTTACCGCACGCAATGGGGCTCCTAGCTGAATTATTTCAAGAAAGGGTTTCAAGAGCTTAATTTAACTCTGATATTCCTTATTTTAACAAAAGAAATAAAAGAAAATCTTTTTTTCCAACTCAAGAACTCTAGGATTTACAGCAAGACGGCTTTCAGTGTTTACTTCATTAGATGAAGTGTATGAGGTAATATAAAATGATGCAAGATTCGAATGCAAAAGGCCTTTGTACCATTTCATTGCCTTAGGAGGTGGAGATAGGATTCTCAAGGAGCCCACATATCTTTCAAGAAACGATGGGAGCTTTAACGAATAATTTAAAGTAAGTTCGTGCTTATAGTAAAGCCATGTATTTACATCATAGGTATGCTTACACTAGGGACACATGGATTGCTGACACAGGGGCTTCAGCCCACATGACCTATAGTACGATTGGATTCATTGAAATAAAAAGGACGCAAGACAGATCACTGTTGGTGACGGAAGTAAAGTGGCAAAACAGTAAACAGGGATTTGGCAAGAAACGATCAAAGACAACTGAAGAGAACCTAAATAAAGGAAGAAACAAAAAGAAAGTATTGAAGGTGATTTGACTGGAAAGAGAGCTGAAAGCACTACAAGTTGACAATGATCTACAGACTGAAGTGCAGGAAGCCCTTTTGTGTTGATATTCCGCAAACAACTTGAGGGAGAAGCCTCTCCTATCAAGAACCTCAAAGAGAATAGGCACCAACAGGACCAGGCGTTCAAATTATGTAACCAAAAGCCAAAATATCGAAATTCACAAAGGTTTTTCAAGAAGATTACAGATCTGGAGTGGGACCATTGTTGTATCAACGTATGAAGAACGGAAAAGGTGCTAAGTATGTGTTATTAATGCTCCTACCCTAACATATATACTAGTGATAAGGATTTGGAGAATATGCACCAAATGTATTGCATAAAAACCAACTTTGTATGAAAATCAGAGAGTAACAGCGAGAGTATAAGGGTGGAAAATAACATATTACAAAATAATGTGCTTGTTCATCAGTCTCACGCTTTTCATCACTATGTTCAAGTAACTTATGCTCCAGATTCACAACAGTGAGACTTGTTCTAGAATTCTCATCTCTTAACATTTTTGTATACTTTTTCGTTCATATTTCTTCCTCCAAAAGTTATTGAAAATTTGAATAAATTCTGAAAGTGATACTAGTGTATGAGTAAAACTAAGGAGTTGGATATTATTGTTTCAAGATTAATTGCGAAGAATTATATAGTTAATGTAAATTTCTTTTCAAAGAGTAATAACAGCACAAGGCTTTGAATATCAAAAGCATGGAGACGGTTAAGGTATAGAATAAATCTGAAGTCCTTTCTAGATCTAGTCTTGGAAGCCTGAGATCTTTCTATGTAAAAAGGTTTCCTCATTTTCTGCAGAGTTCACTGTTACTTGCATTTAAGAAATAAACCCGCATCAAGAAATTATTGAGGACATCTTTTAAATAACAAAGGTCAAGGAAAAGGCATAGGAGTGGCCTAAATATTTAAAGGAACTCATTCTGTCAGGTTTTATTTGACCAAAAATAATTATACTACTCAATGAGTTGAATAGACAAGTCATGAAACGTAAAAGAATACCAGAAAGAATTCGATGGTTTAACAAAGACACCATCTAAGATCTCAATTATAAATTGATTCAATCTTAAACAGGTAGGCAGAAAAAATGGGTATTTCGTATAACTTCATAAGTCTTTACTGACTCCAGAACTCTTTTTTTTTGTAAATATGATTTTTTTGCCCATCAGCACACTCTTTTCGTAGCTCTTTTGTTTTATATCATGATATGTTGTAATACCTACTGTGCTTTCATCTAGATTCACGGCTGTAGATTCAATTGGCTCAAATACTATTCTTTCATGTTGTTCCCCACTGTAGTAACCGATAGCTCAACAAAATTGGAGTGACGGTTAAATTGTAGTTACTTGGGTAATCGCGTTTCGTCCGTCAAAACGTTACAAATCTGTACTGTTATTTATTTTTCTATATATCCAAACAGCATTACGATGAAACTATTGTTGATGTTATTCAGATTAGCTTTGAGAATCCGCCGTATGCGGAAATTCCATCGCATATTGATACAGCTAAAGGAAGATGGTGCAATTGAAATTTCTCTGGATATTTCGACCGGTGAATTAATTGCTCTTGTCAAAGCAATGAGAGGGAATTCATCCTTGAAATCTCTAACTCTGAATGCTGAATGGGAACATATTGCGGATATTAAAGTTTCAGCATTTGCTGCACTTTCTGAAGCGTTGAAGTTGAATTCATCTTTAGTGACATTAAATTTTTGTAATAATAACATTGCACAGGAGGGAGCGACTTATGTCGCAGAATTTTTAAAGGTGAATTCAACATTAAGGTCGATGAATCTTCGTGGTAACTATATTCATATCGAGGGAGCAGTCGCAATTGCAGAAGCATTGAAATTGAATGTATCATTAATATCGCTAGATCTTTGCTCTAATCAAATTAAAGCGGGAGCAATTGCAATCGCTGAAGCATTGAAAGTAAACTCAGCCTTAACATCACTCCAAATTTGCGATAACTATATTACAGTCATGGGGGCAATTGCAATCGTTGAAGCTTTGAAAGTGAATTCAATCTTGACATCACTAGCGATTTCTTATAATATACTGCAAGATGAGGGAGCAATTGCAATCGCTGAAGCGTTGAAAGTAAATTCAACCTTAGAGTCTCTTGATCTTAGCCAAAATCGTATCTACCACGAGGGAGCAATTGCAATCGCTGAAGCTTTGAAAGTGAATTCAGCCTTGATATCCCTAATGCTCTCTTATAATGTATTCCACTATGAGGGAGCTATTGAAATCGCTGACGCGTTGAAAGTCAACTCAATCTTGAAGTCACTTCATCTATGCCAAAATTACATTTTCGACCAGGGAGCAATTGCAATTTCTGAAGCGTTGAAAGAAAATTGTAATTTAGCATCACTAAATCTTCGCGAAAATCGCATTTCCGATAAAGGAGCCATTTCAATCGCTCAAGCGTTGAAAATGAATTCAACCTTGATATCACTAAATCTTCAGGATAATCAGATTGGACTGGATGGAATGAGATTTATTGCCAAAGCGTTGATATTCAATCCTACTCTCACATGCTTGGACGTTAGTGAGGATTTTGGAAATGTATTCCCTGGATTTCATAATTTTGTGAATACACATCTCAATCTAACAAATGTACTAGAAACTCTTATTGGTGAGGATGGTGCAAATGTGTTAGGAGAAGAATTCCGTATAAAGTTTCGGTGCCTCAATTAGGAGGATTGATTCATGTATCAAATGTTACATACATTCTTTTGTAAAATAATGTTAGGTCTTATTTTACCATCTTCAAATAAGTCATCAATTTTCAATCGTTAGCACATTCGCCATACTTTGAAAGTGTTGTATTGTAAGAGTCTTACAATAGGACAGGTGATGCATCTGTATTACCAAAGACCCGGTGTTAGGAAAGTCTTCCTCGGGCCTATTTCAGCAGGATACCTTGAATTATTCTTACTTTGTTGACTTTTACAAGGAAAGTTTTGAAACGAACATTCATAGAGAGTGCAGTGGATGACATTGAACTCTCCTTATTGTGGCAGATAAGCATTGGTTTGAAAAGATATGGTAAACGCTTAGTATTAAAGTTCCCAATCCTAAAAAATTTCCGGTTCAGAGTGGAGAACAAAGCGTCAAAACCTTTGTGAATGCGCAAGCCTGAGCTCTGGAGAGCTGCCCTTTGGGATAATGATCAGAATTTACGGAACCTAGGACACAAAAGTGACATCATAGGGTTTTTCCACTTGCGTATTTTATGCTGATGCTTTTGGTATATACTGCTATTTATTTATTTGTATTGTTATCTTGTAAAACCACATAACTAGATATCTTTCACTTTATGCTTTTGATTTCTACAATCCACAAAGTAGTTTCCTCCGCATTCTATTTGCCAGATAGACACCAGAGTATGAGATTTGAGGTACAAAAGTCTCTCTTGAGGTTAACCAAAAATAGTTGGTTAATACTAATTACAGTAATCATCAAAGGATGGATAATCTTCATTGACATCACTGGAACACTTCTGTTTATAGCATCTCTTAGACTCATCCTAATCTTCATTGTTAAATTTCTCAAAGTTTTCCTACTAAGATGCAAGAAACCTGTTTTTGTTGGATGCATTTCCTGGAACCCACTGTTTCACTTTTTCTCTCCTCTCGCATGGTGAACGGATGATAAAGTAAGATTTTGATGTACAACTTCAAAATCAGTTTTAATTTCGACTCGATTATCCTCTTCTTTGCATTTCACAATTTGAATATGCATTTTCCATAGTCTTACAGTTGGATACCGTAGAATCTCAATTTGCAATGACGGGATGATGCAATCAGAAGATGATTGGAAACTCTCCTAATAGGTTGTCACCCAAATTATAATTATAAATATTTATATGATTAAAATGAAAATTTGTATACAACGTATTTCAATTGTTCTATTTTCAGTCGCCTTACACAAGACTAGCTTGTCAACCTTTTTTCTTCGTGCTGCGTTTTCTATACTGCGCTAATGCAGTCTGAAAGTGAAACAATTGAAAATGTGTGATGATGGAGCCAAAAACAAGCTTTTTCCTATATACCTCTGTTTCGCATGCCTGACATCAAATG
>CAAAJI010000281.1:3821-18798 GCA_900642245.1 Fragilaria radians
TTCTTAAAAGAACTTCGACAACTCGCTAAATCGAATTCAGTCATTGCTGGAATGTCACTATTAAGGAAAAGCCGTCTCAGTGTTTCTCGAGTCACACATGATGAATGGTTGACGATTGAACAACTTGTGGAACGAAAAGTATCAGGAGATGATAGTCTTCAAAATCATGACATGAAAAGAGAGGAAGAAGAATCATCGATATGAATCATTTTCCTTTCACGAATCATGCAGAGTAATCTGTTTCAGCATCCAATATGAAAGTGCAAGATCCAAACTTGCAAATCTCAAAAAGATCTCCCTATGGTTCCATATATGAGAAAATGACACTAAGTTTTGTACATGCTTTTTGATCTAAGCATCAATTTCACAATCTTGGTATGATAATTTTCTGGTTCAAAGCAACGGTGAAAAGTTAGCGATTGGGGAAAGAAATGGAGGAGTCATTCCTGACATTGGTCTTGAGTCAAAACTCCTATGCACTAGTTGTAGCAGTTAACAGAAGTAACTCACTGGTCATGTACTATAGGCTCTAAAGCATGAGAATGATATATATCACCCAATCTTTTACTTTCGCGACACGCCCAAACTGCCGATCCATCATCCATGCCGTAAGAGAATAGTCTCATAATTTTCAACCTAGACTTTTGATAAGTAAAATAAACACAGATTAAGTTGTGTTGCGTAAAAAAGGCAGTGAATTGAATAGAGATCTTGCTTCAAAAAAAACCTAAATGGATATCCAAAAATCAGGTCATTCTATCTCATCTTAAATTATGTGCTTGTTGTTGGTTTTTTTGCTAGAGAACAGATTTTCAAGCCCTCATTAAAGGAGGAAGTACTGTAAAATATTTTGAATGTTGGGAGCCTAATTTTGACTATGAGTCCTTACACTACATGGCAGATGCTTGTAGAGGCAAAACACTTTTCCCCTAATGTTGTTGATGAGGTAATAACTGAAAGTTATTTTAGTTGATGATGTTAGAAAAGATCTACAATAAATTATTCCTCTCAAGAGTTTTGAGGATCAGAAGATG
This sequence comes from Fragilaria radians, assembly GCA_900642245.1. Taxonomy (NCBI): domain Eukaryota; phylum Bacillariophyta; class Fragilariophyceae; order Fragilariales; family Fragilariaceae; genus Fragilaria; species Fragilaria radians. Next base: position 4,856 of record CAAAJI010000281.1, read on the forward strand.
ATTTGACTTACTAGCCTCATGGTGATGATATGCTAGGACAGCATTATGTGAATACTTTAATAAGCGCAATCACTCATCAAATGGGATTTTCCATACTCCCCACCAAAGTGAAAATGAAAGGCTCATAAAAGACTAGAGGAGTATAATTCGCATATCCTTAGGGCATGTACCATTTATCAAGAAAATTAGATGTACCCAATGAAAGACAGAAAGTGTTAAAACAAAAGCTTAGTGATTCGAAATTCTGGTTCTTACAACGAGTTTCCAGCACTTACAAAATCAATCATGGTCGCATAGTACCAAACATTCGCTATTTGGCAAGAAGTTTCCTCATTCTCTACACAATTGTACGTAAAATGGGATATTGAATTCAACGTATGTGAAATACAGGCTTGTTCAGCACACATTAAACTGAATAAGTAATCATGTTCGTGCTTCTATACAGGGCTAAATTGAGCAGCGTGCTTAGAGCTATCCATGACCACTCCTTTTCTCTTCTTATCTGAATGACTGTTGGCTATAGTTATCATGTGAAATTCTATACAACTCACTGTTGGCCCTTTCGTATTCAACACCTTTTGACACGTGTTATTTTTCGAATTCGTAAGCAGCTTGCGTTTTAGGTGGCAAGTATAAGTTGGATACATTTTTCTGTATAATATCAAAGTGCTAATTCGGGTAAGAGAGGTAACAATTTCCTGAGCAGAGTACTACTTTCATTTAATGAGCTAAAGTATATCATTTGAGTGTTGATCAATGGGAAAAAATTTAACAATAATACTTTTACTTAATGGGCTAAAGCAAATCATTTAATATCTAATCAATACAGATTTTGCATTTTTTGAGATTAACCAACCCCAGAGGTTTACTACACCACAATAACGTTTATCATTAGACCTTCCTTTTGAAGACATAAACAAAAAATATGATGGGAATGAATAGCAGGATATCTTTACTTGCCATTGGGGAGCATGGGAATATTTTCCATATCAAGGCAGTAGTATTACCAGATTTTCATCACTTGGCTTTTGCATTGCTCTTCAAGGGAATGGATTCCTATCTTGCCCTTGATAGGTGTCCAAGGGGAGATAGATTTTCTCCATTGATGTACCAGCGTACATCGTCCACCGTACTTTACTGTCGAGTATTAAATTATGGCGCCAACAACCTTTCGCGCCTTTCTCACAATTAATTTGATTTTCAGAAAATCATATCTCGCAAGAATTGTCTCGCACGCACTGCCTTTCATTCATTTGCCGAACAAGGCTGGAATAGACAACCTCAGACTTCCACTAAAACAATATCATTCGCTTAATTTTGCTTCATTAAATCCTTCTAATTTTTCGATTCTTGCTCAATTATGTCAAATTACCAGAACGTTACATCACAGCGCTACGACTCCTTAGCACAAAGATTGGAGCTCCTAGAACCAAGATTTACAACCCCATCTCACAGGGAGAATATGGATACAACCGAATTATCACCTCAAGTTTCGACGGTTATGGGATCTGCTACAGGATCCCCGCAGCATTCCATCGGTTTTGATACATCGATTGATTTCGGATGTCCTGGATCAAGTAGGTCATCGCCCACTTTCAATCTAGACAAGAGTTTGATAAGATCAAAGAAGCAACGTGTATCTCCAAGAATATCATCCTTTGAGAAAATGAAGCTAGCTGCAGAGAGACAAATGCAACGAGTGGTTGCGAGGTCGCCTTCCTTCATGGACTCTAGCAACGAACAAAATTCTAATGCCGAATCAAACCAAACCATTCTTACGTCTCACAAGTCCTCACAAGAAGAATCCAGTCGAATAAGGGTGATTGCTGAGTCTCCCCCATTTTTGACCTCTAGTTTGAACATTCAAAGTCCATCAATTCGCAAGCAAAAGGTGGATGCCGTGGATAAATCAACCCCCATGGTACGAAATAGTTTTAAAGTATCTCGAATTACTTTCCCATGGTAAATCTCACCCTATTCTTCCAAAGATAATTGACAAGCGTAAATCGGTTCCTATCAAGCGCCCTCAACCTTCTGTTACGGAAGCAGTTCAAAGTACCACCAGCCCGACGGTGGTGAATACTATGAGGAAGAGAACTCGACTCAATTTCATTGCTGACGAAGCTCAGATACAAACAAAGCTCCTCACGGAGATTTCAAGTAACTCTCGGTCAAACCCAGGAAAGGCCAGCAAAAAGCGAGGGTCGGAAAATACTAGCGATAAGAACCGTAAGATCAACTATTTTTTTGTGTCATCGAAGAAAAGTTCCTCAGACACTACAAAACAAGGATCAGAAGTACAAACCCGAGAAAGAAATACCACTGGCTTAGATTCAGAAATCAAAGTGTTACGTGCACGCTGCGAAGAACTGGAGAAAATGGTAGAAGATAAGGATGAACAATTACGGGCTGTGGCCAACAATCAAACGATAACTAATGCGGCGTTGAAAGCTTCTCTTTGCCAAAGAGAGCGTGAGCTTGAAGATATGAAGAAATCAAAGGTTTCTGAAATGTCTAGATTATGGCGGCTTGTGGAAAAACTGATCAGGTCTGAGAATACAAGGGATCGGAGCGAACTTCGACAAAAACTTGCCAGTGATGGTGCTCGACTTGGAAGGATTGTCCATACTAGGGTAGGGCTGCGTAGTGTGGAAAGCTGGGAGGAGGGTCATGCATCTAAAACCTTATATCGGAAAAAGTTGGATTTGGAAAACAAGAAGGAAATACTATTAAATCGACAATCAATAGTGGAGAAGGCTGCTAAGACTCTCTCAGATGGAGAGCAGGTGAACGAGAGTTCAGCTGGTTTAATTCTTGATAATGCCCTGGCTATTTTGGAAGCAAGCGAATCCCTAAAGATGCACTTAAATAAAGTTCTTGAAGAAGAACAAATACTTCGAAAGGAAGAAGCTGCCCTGAACTCGGAAAAAGCGGAACACATCCGAGAACTAAAACGCGTTGCTAGTGAAGATGCGTCACGCTTTAGATCTCGACCAAAAGTGCGTTTAGATCATTGATATTGAAGCCTCCTTATTGTCGATCTAATCTTTTTTCTCTTTTGCAGCTGAACGATCGATACATGCTATTATCGTTGTTAGGTAAAGGTGGCTTTTCTGAAGTTTGGCGAGCGTTTGATATCTTTGAGCTTCGAGAGGTTGCTGTGAAGATTCATCAACTTGATCCAAGATGGAATGAGGCAAAGAAGGACAATTATACGAAACATGTCTCTCGTGAATATGAAATTCACAGAGCTGTACGACATCCTCGAATCGTATCCTTGTTTGATGTGTTTGAAATCGACAACAATGCGTTTGCCACTGTCTTGGAGCTTTGTAACGGGACTGATCTTGATTCATTACTGAAGGAAAAGAAATGTCTGCCGGAAAAATACGCCCGTTCTATCCTCTTACAGGTTCTCTCAGGAATGAATTACCTTTCTCATAAATCCGGTGATCGCCAAGGCATTATCCACTATGATCTGAAACCAGGAAACATTTTATTTGACGAGTTTGGAGATGCAAAGATTACTGATTTTGGTTTGAGCAAAATTGTAGATGCACCTGACTCAGCAGATAGTCTGGAGCTAACAAGTCAAGGCGCTGGCACTTACTGGTACCTCCCTCCTGAATGCTTCATCACGAATGAAACTGTGCGTATTAGTAACAAAGTTGATGTATGGTCCATTGGTGTCATATTTTATCAGATGCTCTTTGGAAAGAGACCATTTGGCGATGGTTTGTCACAAGATCGAGTATTGACTGACAACACTATGCTCAATGCCCGAGAAGTCCAATTTAATGAAGATATATCCGTGTCAAAAGAAGCCAAGGACTTTATTCAGCTCTGTCTAACCTATGATCAGGCCTTTCGTCCAACAATCGGACAAATCTGCAATCACTCCTACATCCTTTCCAAAACTTGATCCTGATAGTCTCAATTAATTTGCGCTCCTTAGACTTGCTCTTTTCAATTTTCTTAACTTCTTGAAAAATGATCTAGCTCCATAGTTCCTATAGATGTAGCTGCTTGCTCAGCGCTTGTTCTGCTGATGTACATGACAGGCCATTTGGCAGGTACTGATTGTTGATGTAAATTGATCCTTACCGCAACTATCTTGTGCCGTGGGACGCTTGATAAAAGAAGAGTGATCTCCCGGCCTAAAACTCATGATATGCGTCTATTGATTAATCAAGGTCCTAGCACACTCTTGACTCTAAAGTGGAATCTTATCTTTTCAAACTTGTTGTTTAATGAAAATCTCAATCATGTATCCAATCATTGATATGCGGAGCTTCTTATCAACAAAGGATAGATGCATTCCTAAGTAGGTGTGATGATTGCCTTTAGATCCAACTAATGGACCGTAGATTGTCTTTAGCCATTTGATCGCTTCATCCCGTACTGCTTCCAATTTATGGCTGACTTTCAAATCACCTAAATGCCAGACAATATTAAGCTGCAATTCCTCCACCAACTTGTTTGCCATGCACTAGTCATGAGGGTTTAAAGTCTATCCTCTTTTTACCAGCCTTCTTGACTGTCCTGCCAAAACAATAACGCGGACTTTTAACATCCTTACAACGCCTTTTCGAGCCGCAAATATATTGTTTCTCTACCTTTTTCTGATATCAAATATTCTGAATATGTATCTGGGCTCACTTCCATTAAGAATGCTGTTACTTCTTCAGTCATCTTGACATTTACCAAGTCGGTCTGTTTAGCATGCAGAAATGCACCTGGTATATCATACACTCCCATTTTTTGCTTCTTGAATGCTTCCACTACGGAAGTGATTAATACAGACTCTGTCCAAACTGTTGGCAACAATGCTTCCCATTTTTCATATATTTTCCTTTGGGGACTTCCACCAGCACAAGCTTGTGCTTTGACACGGCCACATTCCGTTTGATAAATGCTATATTGTTGAGGACCCAAAGTCGTTCCTGTCTTGACAATGAGGACTTGTTTACTGGATGAAAGGCCTTCATGTTGTGTAGCTGCATTAATTCTATCATTGTGGCCTCTTTTGTTCTTTTGGGAAATGTTTCATTCCCTGTTTCAGAGACCATTGAGTAGATGAATATGCCCTGGACTTGCCATGTGTTTCTTCTATTTCCTCGTTTTGCAGTAGTTCACAGTTAGCAACCAGATCCTAACTTAACTGTGCGCTTTGTCCACTTCTTGTAGCATAATAAGCCCTTGATTGCCTTGCATCTCTACTTGGTATTTCTAAATCTTCAACTTCTATCCCCGCATCCTTACTTTCTCCAGATGAATCTTCCTCATGAAGTGTATTTTTCATCCTAGCCTACAGTTTCTTCTACAATGTCTTCCCGCACTCCTTCAACTTCCACTCCTTGAATCCTTTCAGCCACATCTGACTGTAAGTACACTGGTCCCACATCTGAAGTCTCCTCTTGGTTCTCCTGACTATCTTCAAGAATGTCAGTCAATTCTTGTTCACTAATTCTGTTGTAATCATTGGTGTCCATACTCTCATCATCTTCATAAGTTGGCAGGTAGCTCTTCCTTCTATTTGAAACCACTATTTTGCCATCGTCCTCTTTTTTATAAACCTGAATGGACGAAACCATTGATTCTACCTGATTCACCATGTCATCCAGCATGGGAAATGGAGTAAAGAACTTACCTTAATTCTCTTGCCACTGAAGCGGCTCATGAATTTATATGTGCCTTGGATGTTACCGATGAGCCCCAATTAGATACCCCCAACTGTTCTTGCGACAATAACATCATTGTTTGGGCTTGTTTCCACATGGACCTGGGCATATCCACCAAAAGGAATGCTACAAAGATTTTCTACATTTGGGGAAATTCCTGTAACTATTGTTGAGGTGATTAAGTAGGAGACACCCCACCTTATGGTGGAAAGAAGTTCAACCACATGACCGAAAACATTGCTGCATGAGTGACCATAATTGTTGAGATTTTCTGAAATGGCAGCATTGTCAATAATCCTCTGATTTGATCCTTCACTACACAAATTCTTTCCACTTCGGGAACATGTTCACTTGGTGCACAGATACCTAGATGAAGTTCCAGCATTGGACTCCGAATTATCTCAAATTCATTGTCAACCAAACATACCAGTATCATCATGCCTCTTTGCTTATATAAATTCACCACTTTGACAATTCCATTTGTCAGAGGTTAAGATTCTTTGGATTCTAACCTTTCAGCAGTAGTAAATTGGACACTTCATGATGTTGTGATTAAAACTGATTGCAATCTACATTCATGATGTCAGCGGCAAAGATCACTACATGATTCAACTCCAAAACTTCCGTGGGAACTTGAACATTATCCGATACTACCGCCTGAGGACAATTATGAGCTGTCTTACCCTTCAAACTTCCCAATTCTTTCCCAAAGATTTCTCGGCATGCAATATATTCTTTGTTGTTGTTACATTTGCAGTGCACCTACTGAAGAAGGCAAAGGCAATAATTCTTACTTTGGAAGCTTCCATATATGACTTGCTATCAAAACCTTGTACAAACACATGCTCCATATCAAATGATCATTTCCAAGAATCCTTGTGCTTATTGGTGATGCAAGAAATACGAGACTACTTGAATCCGGAAATTTGTTTCAAAGCAAAGACCGATCCTTTGGTTTGGTGGAGAGAACAGATTGCAACATCTAGGGTTGCGACGGCAGCTAGAAAGTGGATATCAATCAACTCTCTCATTGTGGTGAGCAAGAAACAGTAAGTAATAATTTAGCGATACCTAGATCACCTATTTTGAGGTGATCACCCGGGATAAGAAATATCCAATTATTTCAAATAATCAATTACAACTAATTTGAAAAAGTACCTTTAACACATTAAAGCAAAAGGTTCTATATAACCACTTCTTTTAGTTAAGTGGTCATTAACAAGTAAATACAGCATTTTTTTAGGTTTGTCCGAATTTGAGTACCTATTATAGAGAGACAGGTAATGTCAATGCCAATTGCTTCAAGATAACCAGAAGAGCTGAAGGAAACTGAAGTGACACTGACGTAAGAGCATAAGTTGCAGATATAACATTAAATTTGCTGTCTGATTTTCAGAAAATGATTGGATCGGTGCCCGATTCGTGGCCTGTGGATACATTTAAGTCCCAAGGATCGACCTCAATAACAAGTTGTAAATGATGTGATTATCGCAACCCTTATAGTAGATAATTTGTATATTGTAAATGATGTGATATTGTCAACCCTTATAGTGGATAATTTGTTTTGAATCTTAAGATCATGATCCTTGATGTTGAAACTGCATTCTTGCATGGAAATCTGTAGGAAGTAATCTGCCCTTTTGGACAAAGCATAGCTCCCTTGCAATGGTGATGATAGCAATCATTATTGAGGAGGTCAGTTGCGACTACGTGTTAAAAAGTCATGATTTTAAGCTTTAATTACCTCACCAACTATACGAGCTGCAAGATAGTTCAGCAAAATTAGCAAGTAAAGGATTGGATCATGCAACCTCATCTACCGTATGATCTGAAAAGCAGATTGGCGATCATCAGTAGATTGCATTGCTATACCATTCCTGGAACGCCTAGTTTCAATTAATTGTGCGATATTCAACAAAATGGAAGGCATTGAGACAAGTATGCAATCCAGATGTAAATCAGGCGCTGGAATTTTGCTCTACTTAATCCAGCGATAACAACCAGATATTGAAAATGTCGTGGGAGAGCTACGTGCATGGTTGGCTCCACTCTAGAGGCATATACGGAAATGTACTAAACTGTTTTGGTTATAGATAGAACCATAGACAGAAGAAGTAGATTGGGAACTTTGTGGTGTGTAGATATAGTGAATGGTCTGGAGATTCAGAGAATAAAAAAAACATCACAGGATTTATCACCTAATTGTTGATGTTTAGTACCAATCTATTGGAAGCCAAAGGACCAGAAATCTTTGTCACGTAGTGAAGGGCAATATGTGGCAATTGTGTACTATTATCAAGAAAGCTTAGGAATCTGGGTGAAGTTGCCAATCATCATGAAACTATACAATATTGTTGAATAGTTCATTCATTCTCAAAAGGAGCATATCAATATCCGGTTCATTTTATTTGTAAGCATGTGGAAGATGGCTTTATCAAGATCTTTTTTATCGACAAATGGTAACAATATAAATATTTTACCGGGAAGATGTGAAGAAGGCGCCTTACAAGAGAAATATTTTTGAAGTTTGCTGGGAAGTGGGGAAAGGATCGAATGGTACGTGATAGGAAGGGATTTAGAAAGGATCACTTACATCCAACGAGATGCGACTTACACGTCTGAAGTTAACTATAAATTGTGAGCAAGAAATGATTGAACGAGAATTACCTTGCCTACTAGTGGTGATACCCCGGAATAAGAAAAAGTTGATTAGTTCGAATAAACAATTACACTTCATGTAAACTTTACTTTTGTAACATGCGTTATCCCATGTTTCTTTCCAGTTTAGTTGGGTTGGCAAAGCAGTCAACTATTGGACAAGCTTATTGAATCAATCAAGGTATTGGAATGGTTTGAAGAGGGATTTCATCGTGATTTACATGGTAGCAACCACCTTAGCATTTGTAATAGGAAATATAAAAGAGTTGCAATGTATATTCAAATGAATACATTATGGTTCTAAAGGGGGGTTACCTTATTGATGGCACTATCAATCTAGTCACTACTTGATTGATCTGGTGAATATTTGAACTTAGTTTCAAAGAATAACGCTATGTTAAGTGGCATTTAGTTATTACCAATACATATTTTATTTATTGACACATTTGAAGCCATAGCCATAAGAAACATGGAACAATAGCTGCAGTGGATGTTGAGACACTGGCAGATCCCCGATCATGAACATAGATACAAACGGTGGGATCAATAGTCTGAACAAGATCAATAACGGGAAAAATATGGATTACTCCTTGAGACTGGGATTTTGAAAGTGATATGTAGTTTGTTCAGTATCTACTATCGGCATGCTCAAGAACAATGCCTAGGCAACTTGACCATGACAAAAATTGGTTTGCGAATGAAGACGTCGAATGACATCGGGTAAAATACATGCTGTACAATTGTAATGATTGTCGTTCTAGGCGTTGCACCGCGATCGATCATTTATTCCTCATCTTGACGGCTGACAAGAAATCGTGGTATGCTTCGCTGTAACTGTAACTGATTTAGCTCGGTAAGGCTATATATAGCGGCATTCAAAAAATGAATCTGATCGTGGACTGACAGTGCTCTTTGGGCTACGAGTTGTGTGTGTAGTTCAAAGCTGACGTGCCACAATGCATTCGTCAAACATTGCAGGAGATCATCATGGGTTTGAGGATGATCCATTTGTAGACATAACATTCCCTTTGATGCAGGAAACAAAGTAAGATAATTCATGGAAATGTCCTCTGTTGGAATGTCTAATAACTTCAAGACTGTCACTAAACTCAACATGGAATTTTGATTTCTATTTGAATACAAGAAAGGCGAATTTTTGTTCCATTTTTCAAAACATTCATGATTGATTTTATTGCCATCATTTGAGGGTGTATTGGATTTCGAAATTAAAAAGCACGAAAAGAGAGAGTCCCATAATAAGATATCAAAGTCAATTGAAAGATAAATGTTGCGAAGATTCCACATTGTCTCTTCTAAATCTTTTGGTGCTTCGAAAGAGGTCGAGCAGTCGTCACCGAGCTTTCCCCCGAGAAGCTCATTTACTCGAACTGTGGCGATGTGCTGGTCATCATCGTCAGCAAATAGACAATGTTCACCCATTTATCACTTAATAGATATTTTTATGCCTTCCAAAAGAGTTAAACTTGTGTTGACTCGTATGTCAAGACGGGGTTTTTCCACGATTACGAGGTCTGGCCAATGAAATAGTGATCATCATTACTCGTAGTGTTTACTAGACTACTATGCCATTTCACTTGATTATTTGGCTCCAGCTTATCGTTAGAGAATTTATTGCCATTTATTGCCCTCCCTAATAAGGAGTCCCCCAATATCTTTTTCAGTATCGATAGAGTTTGACAGAAACAATGAATAATTCTGATCTTAAGCCGGCCAGGGTTGATGCAACTAACTTACCCGATGGCTTCACAACGACAGATCCAAAGGGATCTAATTCACAGTCTGAGAACGATGATCAAGTTCAGCAACGACAGGCTGAGAAGGAGGCAATCTTGCAACAAGCCCTCACTCCTGATGCCCTTGAAAGACTTAGGCGCATTAAGGTAAGACATTTCCGTTTGATATTGTCCAACTTTTGACTCTAGAAACAACCTATGGTAAAATGTGAATGCGCATGTGCTAATGATCGATGCACCTCGCAGTGTCATAAGACTAACCAAAGTGTATTTTGATGTTTCAGTTGGTGAAAGCAGACAAAGCGACCGCGGTAGAAAATCTGATTGCATCCATGGCCATTCAAGGAAAGCTCCCGGGAAGGATTAATGAAGGGCGCCTTATCGAAATGCTTGAGGGACTGGGAGCTCAGCAAAGTTCTGTCGCCAGTAGTAAGATAAGTATTCAAAGAAAGAAGTATGCGTTTGATTCCGATGACGATGACGATGATGACCTAATGTAAGGAAATTAAGATTGTGGCACTCCATCATATCACAAAAAAGAAGATGAGATTATCATAATCCATCATTCAATTTATTGCTCTTGATTAAATCGCGAAAATAATTTTTCAGTCCAATGTTGAGATTCTTTGAACACCCACCATAGGTTCCAACCTTCTTGAATGTACCGACTTCAGTTTGAATGACATAGAAAAAAGGATTGCAGTATCCATGAGATGGATGATAAAAGGATTGCTCCATATGGTCACTTTCATGCATTGAATATTCTTTCATGATGAATTGTGTATTGATTTTTGTAGCACGTTAAACTCGAATTATAATTTAATTCTTTAGCAGACTATATTGTAGAGCGTATGGTTATTCCTTACGTTTTTACTCATTCAATTTGAATCAAGGCTTTTGATGTTTCTTGGAACGAAGGGATACTGCGAGTAGAACATCAAAGTGTTGACTTGCTACAAAATCGTAGGATGGAAAATGACCAATAGTTTAGACACCAATAGACGGAAGAGTGCGATTGGAAACCTTCATTGACAGAAGAAGCGGATATGGCCTGAGTGTGGGGCGTAAGTGTTAGTCATCAAATGAAGGTACCCCATACTATACATCATGAATATCGATTTTCCTTCAGCCATACTTATTCGATATATTTAGGAGTTTGTAAATTGATTACAGTAAATCCATTGTTCACAGATATGCGAATTGCATGGATTCGAAAATGCTATGGTGCTTCTTCCAGAACTTGTCTGCATTTTATTGTAACTGAATGTACCAACTTGCCACAAACTATTGAAGACCGAACTTAAAAGATTGCGCGTAACAAAGGAAGTCTTTTGATTTATCAATCCAAAAAATGATATGAAATTTACTTGGAACGATCAACTGCAGTGGACAAACAATGACTTTACCCAAATTGTAACAATCCCTTTGAAATCTATGCAGATAGATCTTCAAAACAACTTGATGGAATTTTACACTAGATTCCAGGCACGACCTCTGTATTTGGATGCCATTGTCCTACCAACTTTGAGTGCTGTGTCTTCTGAATCACGTCTAGCTTTGTGAGTTTAACATTTGGCTGTAGACTTGATATCAGATTTCGGTCAATGTAGATCTCGATCAGAAGCATGTGGTCCTCAATAACTAAATTGCTGCAACCTTTCATTCGGATAGATTTGGTATCATTTTCACATTTTTGAAGCTTCCCATATCGCAACAACAGTGGTGATTGAAAACATGATTCAGCCATCAGCGAAACACAAACTTAGAATATCTTGTCTTTTTCGTCCTATTTTCAGGAGATTATGTGATGATTTACTTTGAAAACTGATAATCACCTTCCCAATAAGTTTCGGAGCTTGGGATAATTTTGGTTGTATTCAAACTTGATTCTTGTTCACTGTCATGAATTTGATGCGGTAGAAGCCCTTTTGAGAAGAAAAGTTCCAAAATACTTTGGAGCATGTCGCAGTTCTGCAATGTGTTCCCTCTAAATTCCACGAAAGCAGCCGTTAAGTTTACTTTTCTCAAGTATTCCAAGGCTCCGGATAAAGTCTCGCATTCATGTCCCTCAACATCAACCTTAAGGACAACTGGCCGATCTAATGGTAGAATATCTTGAAGTGAATCTAAAGAGATTGCCCAGCCATAATTCCCAATTTTAATGTTTCCAGCGATGAATTGTCGTCTAGTGATTTAATCATCATGGCAGATGGATTCCTTTCATATCGTTGGTGATACCTCACGATCTTCGGTCCATTTCTGCTGAGTGCGACACCAAAGAGCTTTAAGTTTGGTTTTATCCGAACATCATTGTTACCGAGAAATAAGGTCCCACATATCTTGAGCCAATTTTTCTTATGTGGTTCAAAGGCAAAAGCTTGACGTCCTATTGCAGCTGCGTTGAGAGCAAATAGGCCTACATTGCTGCCTATATCTAAGAATATTGAATTGCTATCTTCCTTAAGGTATTTCATGGCAGCTGTAAGAATTCCGCAATTAAAACATCCCTTACTGGAGATTGCTTTTGAAACGATTTTATCATGATTGATGCGATGCACTTTCATCGGGAATGATGGCGTTGTCCTTGTAGACTCCACGTTTCGAGCACTATCATAGTTGATGTCATTTCTATAGTCTTCACAATTCACAACATATTGGTGCCCGTAGTCCAATGCCTTAACAGGAATAGGGGCAGTCAAGCCATTATAAGCTAGACTTTCGAAGTAATTAATCAGTGTGAAATGATCAAAACTTAGATACCAAACAACATTAGCTGAGATGCATGATACGATTAACAGCAAAACCGTAACAGTTTGGAAATTGTTTCCGATTCCTTTGAAGTAAAGCATATTCGGTACCTTTTTGTTTCTCAGGAGTTTCGCACTTCGGAAAGCGGAGTAAGGGTTTTCAATCAGAAAAAATGATAACGGTTGCAGCAATTTATAGGAAATGGTACGTGCTTTCTCCGTAAGTATCATAAATAGGAATCGTAGCCTAGGGCTTAGAAAGCTTCAATTCAATGTTGGATTTACACCCACGCTTTCTCTTTGTCATAGATATGTTCAACTAGAATGGATTCATCAGCATTTCAAAAAATATTTAGATGAGGTCGCAACAGAAGTCATGCAGATATTCACAAATCCATACTTCTCGTGTACGCGTAGCCACTATAAATAGGAATAAAAAAGAGAGTACAAGTATGATTTTCAACCTACAGAAGCAATACGTTACAACCCTGTGTCATGAGGTAATTTAAAAGGGTTCAATTAACATTGGGCAATGCTACGTTTGTATTCTATGTAATATCTGCAAGGAAATTGCATAATGCACAGCACACTACATCGCAAACCCTGCATCCTCTGCAAGCCACACCGTTGTATTGCCTTAATGACATGACTTTTATCACGTTCTCTTTTTTTCATTTTCCAAGTGGTAATTTTGACATACAAAATCCCATTGTCTTCAAATTTAGAAATCTGTAGACATTATTTGCACAATTCCTTGAATATCACACAAAAATAAACAGTTCCTCTTCCTTAGACTTTAGCTTCTGAGATTGTTGAGTCTTTTGGTTCTCCTCTTTCACATCAATTCCATTGGGGACTGCTCATTCTCTTTATTGATTAGGATATTTTCAGAAAACAGTGACATTGGCACCCATCCCACCCAGAGTCCGTTCCAAATCTGACCACCAATTCCATGGTCATCAAACATGACACAACAAAGTGTCTGGAGGTTAGGCTCCAATTTGTCATTTGTTTGTGGTGTTTAAGCTCCACTCAATCAATCTTGATACCAAGCTTTTCCTTTGTACAAGTCTTTTCTGGTGAAATTTCTCTACAGAAATTAA